>PVIW01005843.1:0-98123 GCA_004026585.1 Noctilio leporinus | reverse complement strand
CTGTAATGGGTGAGATCATATGGTATTTGTCCTTCACTGACTGGCTTATTTCACTAAGCATAATACTCTCCAGTTCCATCCATGTTGTTGCAAAGGGTAGAAGTTCCTTCTTTCTTTCTGCTGTATAGTATTCCATTGTGTAAATGTACCAAAGTTTTTTGATCCAATCATCCACTGATGGGCACTTAGGCTGTTTCCAGCACTTGGCTATAGTAACCCATCTGTATTTCAGTTTTACATTCTAGATCCTTATAAACTTCTTCAGATGTACTGAAAAAACAAAATTAGAAATAAACTCACCTGGAATTTGCTCATTTTCTGCAGCTTTTATGTGAAGGCAGAGATACGAAAGCAGACCTGGAATAAAGCAAAAAGGAAGGTATTGTTATTAAAGTTCTGACCTGCCTCAGAACTCAAATCCCTCCACATCACCTGGGAAAAATTCACCTCCTGGGATAGCTACTTGGCCTCTTCAAAAGAGCAGAAAGAATCATAGTGGCAGCCTTGTTCAAGCAAATATTATGAGACACCCAAAAAGACATGAGTAAGACCACCCACTATCAAGGGAAAAAGCCATCGACAGAAACCTCAACTCATGAAAATATCAGAGAGGCGATTTAAAATAACTATAATTAATATATTAAAGGCTTTAATCAGAAGGATGGACAACATGAGTAAACAGGGAATTTCAGAACAGATGGAAAATGCAAGAAAAAAATCAGACGGAAGTACTAAGAGAAACACAATAGCCAAGTTGAAAAAAAACCAACAAACCCTTCAACAGGCTCATTGCTAAACTCAGCAGAGCTAAGGAAATTTTCAGGATTCTGAGGAAATTGCCCAAACGGAAAAACAAAGAGAAAGTGGAAGGAAAACCAGCAAGCAAACAAAGTATCCCACAGCTCTGGTATGACCTAACATACCAGAAGTTATACTCTAATGACCCAACAAATACGCCCTGGTATCCCCAAAGGGGGGCCTGGCCAGGCAGCTCAGCTGCTTAGAGTGTTGTTCAGATATGGCAAGGTTGCAGATTCAATCACTGGTCAGGGCACATATAAGAAGCAACCAATGAATGGATAAATAAGTGAAACAACAAATTGATATTTCTCTTTCTCTCTCTCCAAGGTCAATTTTTTTTAAATGAGGGGGAAAAATGGGACAAATATTTAAGCACATAATGGCCAAAAATTTTCCAAACATAATGAATAATATCAAAGCACAGACCCAAGAAGTTCAGAAACTTTATCCAAATAGGCTAAAAAACCCCAAAAGCAAAACAAAACAAAGATGCATGTGGATGTGCCAGTCAAGTTCTGAAAACCAAGGTTAAAGGAAAAGTACCGAAAGCAGCCAAATGAAAAACAGACATGTTCTATACAGAGGAAGAAATAATTGCAGCCAACTTCTTATCAGAAAATACCCATATACAGACTTTCAGCCAAGACGGAGGTGTAGGTACATGCTTCACCTCCCTCAACAACTAAAAAGGAATACAACTACCTCAAAACAGGAGACCACCAGAAGTTCCAGGAAATCAAGCTGCTTGGAAGTCCAACAAAGAAATAAGAAATATTCATCCAGACAGGTAGGAGGGGTGGAACTGGGGAGGAGAGGACACAGTGCACAGGCGGTGGTGGTGGTGGCGGCGGCGGCGGCAGCTGTGGCTGGTGGCAGAAAGTGCAGTCACACAATAGAAAAAGTAGGGCGGGACACCTGGGGTGCGATGCCAGCACCAAGACCAGACCACACAGGTCACAGTTCCAGGACAAGGGAAATCAAAGACTCATTGCTTCTGGCTGTGAAAACCAGTGGAGGTTAGGGCAGAGGAAGAAAGAGCTGGTTTCTCAGCAGAGTCCATCTGTTTAGAGGTCCCCATGGTCCCAGAATGTCTGAAGACCCACCCACTTAGGACACCACAGCCAGGGCAACAGCTAGAGAGGAGCCAGTCCCATAATGAAGTGCCTGGAAAGGGGGCAAGCGCTGAGCAAGCAGCATTGTTTCCTTTCAGACTCCTCCCCTACGTACAGCACTACCACGTGGTGAGACGTGTCACCCTACACTGACAAGTACATAAGGCTCCACCCCTTACAACATAACAGGTACGACAGCTCTACCTGAAACACAGTGGCAAACACAGGAACCTGTCAAGTTGAGAAGACAGAGAAGTATGGCCCAAAAGAGGAAGCAAATCAAGGTTCCAGTGGGAGGACTAAGCAACGAGGAGACAGCCAACGTAACAGATACAGAGTTCAAAACACTGGTGATTAAGATACTCACAGACTTGACAGACATGCTTGAGTGTGGCAAATGCAGAAGGGAATGTGTGAAGGCTATGCTAAGTGAAATAAAGGAAAATCCACATGAAACCAAGGGTGAAGGGAAGGAAACCGGGGTTCAAATTGATGATTTGAAATAAAAGGAAGAAATAAACAGTCAACCAGTATAGAATGAAGAAACAAGAATTGAAAAAAATGAGGAGAGGCTTAGGGACCTCTGGGACAACTTTAAGTGTGCCAACATCTGAATCATCTGGGTGCCAGAGGAGAAGAGGAAGAAATTGAAAACTTATGTGAAAAAATAATGAAGGAAAATTTCCCTAATTTGGTGAAAGACATACAAGTCCAAGAAGCACAGAGACCCAAACAAGCTAGAACCAAAGAGGACCACACCAAGACACAGCATCATTAAAATGCTGAAGATTAAAGATATAAGAGAACCTTAAAAGCAGCAAGAGAAAAGAAGAGTTACCTACAAAGGGGTTCCTATAAGAATGTCAGCTGATTTCTCAAAAAGAAAATTGCATGCAAGGGACTGGTAAGAGTATTTAAAGTGATGGCAAGCAAGGACCTACAATCAAGAGTATTTTATCCAGTAAAGCTATCATTTAGAATGGAAGGGCAGATCAAGTGCTTCCCAGAAAGATAAAGCTAAAGGAGTTCATCATCACCAAGCCATTATTATATGAGTTATTAAAGGAACTTATTCAAGAAAAAGAGTATCAGTCCTGGCTGGTAGCACACTGGATATGGCGCCAGCCTGCGAACCTGAAGGTCACTGGTTCAATCTCCAGGCCAGGGAATATAACCAGGTTGCATGCCAGGACTCCAGCCATATCTGTGTCTGAAGGCAGGTGAAAGGCAACCATACATTGATGTTTCTCTCTTTTCCTCTCTCTGGAAGTAATAAATAAAATCTTAAAAAAAAAAAAGTATCAAAACTATGAGTATTAAAATGACAACAAACCCACAACTATCAACATCAGAATCTAAAAAAGTACAAACAAAAACAAACCAAGTAAAAAACCAGAATAGGAACAGAATCATAGATATTAGAATCATTTGGAGGATTTTCAGCTGGGAGGGAAAAGGGGAAGAAATGGGGTGTTAGGGACTGCTAGTCTGTTTGGCAAGGCCCAGCTAGTAGAAAAGGGCATTTGGCAAGGCCGGCCCTAGTGCCAGGTGGACCTGGAAAGGACACCGAGTCAGCCCAGAGTGTTTATCCCATAGCCCATGAAGCATGGAAAGTAGAGAATGTGCCATGCCTCGTTCTCTGCAGCTAGCTTAGCTTCCTGGTTTCAGTTGAGCAGTTGCCAGTGATACCTGCATATAAGCTCAGTATGATTAATAAATGGGACTCATGGCTTGGGCGAGCCTCCCGACCCCCCGACTTTGTCTCTTCTCCCTTTCTTGCATCCTCTGCTGTCCAAACTCGGTGCTTAATCCAGGGACGACTGGTCCGTCACAATGGGGAAATGGTGTAGGGATTAAAATGCATAATTGATAGTTACAAAATAGGGGAAGTTAAGAATAATACAGGAGGGCCCTGGCTGGTAGCACAATGGATAAGGTGCCGGCCTGCAAACCCAAAGGTCGCAGGTTCGATTCCCCAGCAAGGGCACATAACCAGGTTGCAAGCCAGGTCTCCAGTCAGATCTGTGGCTGGAGGCAGGTGAAAAGCAACCATACATTGATGCCTCTCTCCCTCTCTGCCTCTCTCCCTTCCCCTCTTTCTAAAAATAATGAAATAAAATCTTAATAAATAAATAAATAAATAAATACAGGAAAGGGTGAAGCCAAAGAACTAATACGCATGACTCATGGACATGAATTAAGGGTGGTGGGACTGCTAGAGGGAAAGAGGGTATTGGGTGGAGGGGAGCAAAGGAAAAAAAAACTGGGACAACTGTAACAGCACAATCAATTAAATATATTTAAAAAAGGAAAATATGCATATGCAAGTCAGAGGACAATGTACTGACATCTTCCAAGTACTTTTAAAAAGGAAAAACAAAAACAAAATACCTATCAATCCAGAATTCTATACCCAGCAAATATATCTTTTAAAATAAAAAATAAAAGCCTTTTCATACAAAAATAGAATTCATTACCACAGACTTGTACTACAAGAAATATTTAGAGAAACTTCCAGTCAGGATGGTGGCAATGGTAAACAAGGCTCACTTCACACAACCACATCAAAACTTCAACTAAAATATAGAACAATCGTCATTCGGAACCATCAGAAATCAAGTTAAATGGAAGTCTGACAACTACAGAATTCAAGAAACCACGTTCATCCTGACTGGTAGGAGTGGCAGAGACATGGAACAGGCTGGTCCCTCATCCACATGTGGTGGATGAAAATTCAAGAGAAGGGTATCTTAGGAGCAAAATGTCCCAGCCCCACACACCAGGCTCTCCAGCCCAGGATTCCAGTGCCATGAAGTACCCGTAAGTTCTGGCTGCAAAAACCAACAGGGATCAAGTTGGTGGAAAACACTACTGGGGTCCCAAGCAGTTCCCCTTAAAGAACCTACACACAGACTTACTCAGACTCACTCGCTCTATGTTCCAGAACCAGGGTAGCAGTCTGAAAGGCACAGGTGGCAGACAGGAAGGAATGGAAGTGCTGGCATCAGAGCAGAAGCTGGAGGGCGGCTTTCTCTCAGACAGATGGGTAGGCAGAGGCTATTGTCTCTTTGTTGAGCTCTCCCCACAAAAAGCCACACTGGCAGGCAGGTGCCAAATCTGAGACTCCATCAACCTGGCTCACACTGTATGTCCACCTTGGAGATTCTCTGAGACTCTTCCACCCAAGTTATGGGCCCACCCAAACTGTTAAATATGACTTTTCCATATGAATGGCTGGTCTTGGCACACGCTTCAAAACTTCCTAAATTCTCTCAAACGAGCAAAAGCTGCCTCAGCAAGCCCCCAGCTGCTGTACCTCTTGCTAAGTGGTCCCAGGCCTGACATTAGCAGCAGCCAGCCTAGATTCACAGATTGCTTTACAGCTCAAGCAGGATAGCCCAGGCAAAACACAGGTGGGGGCTGACTGTGGCCTGCACCACCCGAGAAACCCCAGATCCTGCACACCTAGTGAACAGCTACAGACCACATCGGAGCACCACCACCCTGCACCTGCACAGCTGATCCTCTGCAGAGGATAGAGGCTGGTGGTCAGTGGTATAGCTGATTGGCTTGGATAGCTCCCTCCCATTGACCTGCCAACAGCAACCAGATCACAAGGAGGGTGACAGGTGACGCTGTGCCACTGGACCCTACAGGACACCTACTACATTAGGCCACACTACCGAGACACGGAGTCATAGTAGCTTGACCTACTACACAGAAGCAAACACAGGTAGGCTGACAAAATGGGGACACAAAGAAACATGACTGAAATGAAAAAAATAGATCAAAACTCCAGAAAAAGAACTAACCAAATGGAGATAAGTGATCTACCAGATGCACAGTTCAAAACACTGGTTATAAGGATGCTCAAGGAACTTAGTGAGGACCTCAACAGTATAAAACAGGTCCAGTAAGAAACAAAGGATACACCGATTTAAATAAAAAACAATTTACAGGGAAGTAACAACAGAGGGGATGAAGCAAAGAATCGAATCAATTATTTGGAACATAACGAAGCAAAAAAAACCCCAACAAAACAAACAAACAACAAAAACCAACCAACCAGAACAATAAGAAGAAAAAAGAATCCAAAAAAGCAAGGATAGTATAAGCACCCTCTTGGACATCTTCAAGCGTACAAACATCCGAACTATAGGGATGTCAGAAGAAGAGGAAGAGCAAGAAATCAAAAACTTATTTGAAATAATAATGAAAGAAAATTTCCCTAATTTGGTGATAGAAATAGACATGCAAGTCCAGGAAGCACAGACAGTCCCACACAAGATGGATGCAAAGGGGCCCACCCCAAGACATATCATAATTAAAATGCCAAAGGTTAAAGATAAAGAGATAATCTTTTTTTAAATATCTTATTTATTATTTTTAGAGAGAGGGAAAGGGAGAGAGGCAGAGAGGGACACAGACATCAATGTATGGCTGCCTTTCACCTGCCTCCAGGTACAGACCTGGCTGGAGACCTGGCTTGCAACCTGGTTATGTGCCCTGGTTGGGGAATCGAACCAGCAACAAAGAGAGAATCTTAAATACAACAAAAGAAAAGAAGTTAGTTACGTATAGGGGGAGTGCCCATAAAATTGTCAGCTAATTTCTCAAAGGAAATTTTGTAGACTAGAAGGGATTGGCAAGAAATATTCAAAGTCATGAAAAGTAGGGACCTACCGCCAAGATTGCTCTAACCAGCAAAGCTATTATTAGAAATGATAGGCAGATAACGAAAGATAAAAAACAAACAAAAAACTAAAAGAGTTCATTACCACCAAACCACTATTATATGAAATGTGAAAGGGACTCATTTAGGAAAAAGATCAAAACTATGAACAATAAAAAGGCAAAAAATACTTATCTGTCAACAATGGAATCTAAAACACAAACTAAGCAAACAAGAACAGAGACAGAATCATGGCTACAGAGAGCATTTTGATGGTTGCCAGACAGGAAGTGGGTGTTGGGAGAATGAATGAAGAGGTGAAGGGATTCAGTACAAATAGGTAGTTGCTGGAGAGCTATGGGGATGTAAAGTATTGTTGAGGGAATGAAGTAGCCAAAGAACTTAATGCATGGTCATGCACAATGGTGTGGGGATTGCTTGAGGGAGTGAGGGGTGCTGGTGGAGCGGGGAAAGGGGGTAAAATTAGGACAACTGTAACAGCATAATCAATAAAGTATAATTTTTAAAAACAAATGTTTAAAATATTTATATTTAAATAAGTTCTTCAGATAGAAACACTCTGATGTCAGAAACCTGGATCTACACAAAGGACTAAAGGTCTCCAGTACGGTTAAAAGTAAAAATAAATAATAGCACAAAATGTGAGGTAATGAAATTTGAAGTATACTTTTTAAAGGATCTTACATTACACAGCATGGTATTATTTAAAGGTCCACTGTGATAAGCTCAAGATGTTTACTGGAAACTCTAGGGCAACCACAGAAATTTTTTTAAAAGACATATAAATAAGCCAACAGTGAGAAAAAGTGTACTTCAAAAGTTGTTTTCAAAAAAGAGGAAAATAGAGACAAAAGCCAGATGGGACAAGTAGAAAAAAAACTAGCAAGGTGGTCGATTTCAAACCAGCCACATCAACAACTGCTATGAACATATCAATTAAATGACAGTGGTTGTCAAACTGGATAAAAAAAGCAATACCAAACTATGTACTGTATATAAGCAGTCTGGGTTGTTGGTTTTTTTTTTTTTAAGATTTTATTTATTATTTTTAGAGAGAGGGGAAGGGAGAGAGGCAGAGAGGGAGAGAGACATCAATGTATGGTTGCCTTTCACCTGCCTCCAGCTACAGACCTGGCTGGAGACCTGGCTTGCAACCTGGTTATATGCCCTGGCTGGGGAATCAAAACCAGAGACCTTTGGGTTTGCAGGCCAGTGCCTTATCCACTGAGCCACACCATCCAAGACTAAGCAGTATGTTTTAAATATTAAAACAACTAGGTCAAAAGTAAACGGATGAAAAAAGATATACCTTGAAAACACTAATCAAAAGAAAGCTGGAGTGATTACATAACTTGCCAGAGTAAATTTCAGAAAGACTATTACCAGGAATAAAGGGTGATAGTTCATAATAGCAAATGTGTCAAATCATCTAACAATCCTAAATATATAAGTACCTAACAAAAGCAATGTTAGATACAATGTACCATACAAGCAGCAATGATAGAAAAAGGAAAAAGAAATAATGTAGTTGGAGACTTCAATATTCTTTTTGCAGTGACAGAACACATAGAAAAACACTAAGGATACAAAAGAATTGAACCACAGTATCACCCACCCATTTAGTGTTTCTGTAAGAATCCACCACCAACAGCTTAATAGTCATTAAAGTATACATGGGCCCTGGCTGGTGACACAGAGGATAAGGCACCGACCTGCAAACCCAAAGTTCACTGGTTCGATTCCCAACCAGGGCACATAACCAGGTTGCAGGCCAGGTCTCCAGCCAGGTCCATAGCTGGAGGCAGGTGAAAGGCACCATACATTGATTTTTCTCTCCCTCTCTGCCTCCCTCCATTCCCCTCTCTCTAAAAATAATAAATTTTTAAAAATCTTTTAAAAAGTATATATGAAACATTCACCAATTTAAATCATATTCTTGACCATAAAACAAATATCTATAAATGTCAAAGAACCGAAGTTTGAGAGCATATTCTTTGAAAAACAGAATTAAAGTAGAAATCAGTAATAGAAAGAGATCTGGAAAATCTCCAAATATCTGGAAATCACATAACAAAATTCTAAATAACCACTGGAAGTAAATTAAACCCAAAGCAAGTATAAGGAAGGAACTAGTAAAGGTAAGAGCAAAAATCAACGACACTGAAAACGGAAAAACAGTAAATTCAATGAAACCAAAAGCTGGTTACTTGAAAAGATTAATAATATCAACAAACCTCTAGCCAAACTGGCCAAGGGAAAAAAATGAGAACACAAATAACAAATACTAAGAATGATCAAGGAGAGCCCTGGCTGGTGGCACAATGGATAAGGAGCTGGCCTGTGAACCCAAAGGTCGCTGGTTCGATACCCCAGTCAGGGCACATAACCAGGTTGCAAGCCAGGTCTCCAGCCAGGTCCGTAGCTGGAGTCAGATGAAAGGCAACCATACATGGATGTCTCTTTCCCTCTCTGCCTTTCTTCCTTCCCCTCTCTCTAAAAGTAATAATTAAAAAAAAAAAAAGATCAAGGAAACATTACAACAGACACTACAGATATTTTAAAAAGTTATTCTTGAACAATAAACACAGATAACCATTCGCAACACTAAGAAAAAAATAGACAAATCTCACATATAGAAAATATAAAATACAGGAGGAAAAAATAATGGAAAATTCCATCTTCAATAGCAGTAAAATATTACATGAACACAAAGTTAAGAAAAATATGATTCTTTCATGAAGATTATAAAATAATGCCGGCATGGAGCAAAACAAAAGAGTACGTGAACATACGGGAAGGCCTATAGTAAGACCCAGTATCATAAAAGTGTACATTGCCCCTAATTAAGGTAACCATTAATGGGATCACAATAAGAGCATCAGAAACCTTTTTTAAAAATATGATTCTAAAGTACCACTGCGAATCACCAGAAAACTTGTATTGGGTTGGCCAAAAAGTCTGTTTAGTTTTTTTCCGTAAAATAAAAGACACATTTTTCATTTTCACCACTAACTTCATTGATCTGGATATTTTGAGTATGTTGGCTATCTCCTCCCATTGGCCTCTCGTGGGCAGAGACCAGGGAGGCTGTTAAACACCTTCCATCGCATCAGACAGCCCACAGCAAAGCATTATTTGGCCAAAAAGTCAAAAGAAACTTCACAAACCACTTTTGACACGTTCCATCAGTCACAGCACCTTCTCCATACACTGCACAATTCTGTTTCAGTTGAGTTTTTACTTTTCTCGAAATAAAGCATAATTCACCGAAAATGGGTACATTCTTCCATTCGAATATGAAAATGGCTGTACAACAATCACACATTTTGAAAAGTTTTTTTTTTTTATTATCAAAGTAAATTTTATTTAAAGATTTTTAAAATTTATTATTTTTAGAGAGAGGGAAAGGGAGAGAGAGGCAGAGAGGGAGAGAAGCATCAATGTATGGTTGCCTTTCACCTGCCTCCAGCCACAGACCTGGCTGGAGACCTGGCTTGCAACCTGGTTACGTGCCCTGGCTGGGAATCGAACCAGCAACCATTGGGTTCGCAGGCTGGCACCATTCCATTGAGCCACCAGCCAGGGCTATTGAAAAGTTTTGTTTTTTTTTAAATGCATGCTAATATGGCAGCTGTCACAACAATTAAACAAAAAATTGTTTCGAATGAAGTTCAAGACAACTAAGCACCGCTTGAGCCATCATAAGGGGAAAAACTAAACAAACTTCTCGGCCAACCCAACGTAATCTCAAAGTGGTGAAGCCTTCGGGCGCCACGAAAGAGAACAGCAGTCAATTCAACCGGAGAAATGAAAAATGCCTGCATGGCAACAACTACCAGTTAGCAACGTCAGAAGACAAATGAAAAACTTCACGCGGTTCAGGTAACAAAGGACCAGCCGCCTGCGGCGACCTGGGCAAATCACTTCACCTTTCCGAGCGGGTCGGTTTTTCCAGGCTGAACTGCGATACCAGAGAAGTCGCGGGGTGAGGAGTGAGGACTGGGTGAGCACCGACCAGGAAAGGCTCCCGCAGAGGTCAGAACGCTTATTCATTCGGAACACCGTGCCCCTCGGAAAACTTGCGGGGCCCTTCCGGCCCCCTCGGCCCCGCGCGCCCGGCCGCCCACGCGGCCTCCCCGTGCAGCCAGGTGCGTCCGGCCCCGCCCCCGGCCTCGCCCCGCGCCGCCCGGCCTGCCCCGCGCGCTCCCGCACGGACTTCCGGGCTCCCTCCAGCCGCCGGACCCTCGCCGCCCGTCGGAAGCATTTCTCGTGACAAAGGGAGGAAGGCGAGACTCGCAGACGCCCTCCTCCTCCGCCGCCGTCCCCGCCCTCGCACGTCCAGCCTGGGCAGCCCCGCCAACCCCACGCCGAGGGGAGCGCTGGGCAGCCCCCACACGCCGCCCGAGGGTCACCGCCCCGAACGGCTCGCTGAAGTTTGGGATCCTACCCTGAGCGCGCACGAACCCACCCTTCGTCTCCTTCCCCGCTGCCCCCCGACCGCGCGGAGCTGCCTGGCAGTCACCCTCATACCTAAAGGGACAGTCTCCACCGGTGGCTCGGTGTCAGGCACTGTCACAGCGTAGGACAGCGAAGGCACACGGAACCCGGGGCCCTGCAACCCGCTCGCGGTTGGAGATGGGGGAAGGGCGGCCACCGGGCGCTCGCAGCCTTGCACATGCGCAGATGTAGAGGGTCCTCCGAGGAGTGGTCCCTCAGGTCTTCGAAACTACGTTTCCCATAAGCCTGCGGGGCCGTGCCGTAGGGACTCTCAGGAAAGTCTTCGCTTTGTTCTTCTGTTCAGTTGAGCGTTGACCAAGATAATCCCTTGGTTTAGGCTGTTCATTTCCCTCAGCTCGGGTTATGATTTCCAATCACTGTCTACTCCCAATAAAAAAACAAACAAACTGCCTTTTAAAAATAACACAGGTAAAAAAGTGCACAGGTAACCTATGCTACCTGCATTTGGGTAGAATATATGTATAAAACAAAGGAAAGCAAATACCCATAATTCACTTTTCATTGTGTTAAATTCACACCCTTAAAATAAAATTGGCCATAAACATATTATGTACCGCAACTAGTTCCCCCCCCCTTTTTTTTTTATTCATTATTTTCAGAGAGAAGGGCAGGGAGGGAGGAAGAAAGGGAAAGAAACATCAATGTATAGTTGCCTTTCACCTGCCTCCAGCTACAGACCTGGTTGCAACCTGGTTATGTGCCCTGGCTGGGAATCGAACCAGCGACCTTTGGGTTCACAGGTCTGTGCTCAATTCACTGAGCTACACCAGCCAGGGCAGTTTTTGTTTTTGTTTTTGTTTGTTTGTTTGTTTTAGTTTTATGTTCATAATCAAATTTGAGGAGGAGATGCAGAGCCCCTACACATGTGTAGCTTCCTTCCCTATGAATATCCATCCCCTAGTGGAACACTTTACCCCAATAAGAAAGTTGGAGAAATGTTAATTTAAATACACTAGCTTTTCAGAGCCCTGGCTGGTGGCTTAGTGGTTAGGCAATGGCCTGAGAACCAAAGGTTGCTGGTTTGATTCCCAGCCAGAGCACATAACCAGGTTGCAAGCCAGGTCTCCAGCCAGGTCTGTGGCTAGAGGCAGGTGAAAGGCAACCATACATTGATGTTTCTTTCCCTCTCTGCCTCTCTCCCTTCCCCTCTCTCTAAAAATAATGATCAATAAAATCTTCAAATAAATAAAAAGTGGAACATTTGTTGTGATAGAATGTATACTGACACATCATCCAAAATCCTTAGTCTAGGGTTCACTCTTGACATTGTACATTCTATGACTTTTGACAAATAGGTGACAACATGTATCCACCACTATAATATAGTACAGAACAGTTTCACTAATCTAAAAATCCTCTATGTTTCATTTTTTCTTTCCTCCCTCCTTCTCCCTGAGCGCTTGGCAACCACTGATCTGTTTATTTTCTTCACAGTTTTTGCCTTTTCCAGAATATAAAATAGTTGGAATCATACAATATGTAGTCTTTCCAGATTGGTTTCTTTCACTTAGTAACATGCATTTAAGGCTTCTCCATGTGTTTTTCAGGACTTAATAGCTCATGTCTTTTTTGCACTGAAAAACATTCCATTGTCTGGATGTACCACAGTTTATCCATTCACCTATCAGACATCTTGGTTACTTATGAATTTTGACAAGTATGAATAAAGCTGCTGCAAGCCACCACAGGCAGGGTTCTGTGTGGACAAAAAGTAAGTTACTCATTTGGGTAAACACCGAGGATCACAATTGTTAGATCATACAGTAAGAATCTGTTAGTTTTGTTAAAAAGAAAAAACAACAACAACAAAAAAAACTACCAAACTATCTTCCAAAAGTGACCGTACTATTTTGCCTTCCCACCAGCAAAGGAAGAGTGTTCTGTTGCTCCATGTCCTTGTTGGCACTTGGTGGTGCCAGTCTTGTGGATTTTAGCATTCTAATAGGCATGTAATGGTAGCAACTAGCTCTTAATTAAAACAATATATAGTCTCAAAAACGCACTTGTACTCTTTTCCACAGTGCTCCAGGCATGGGAGGTTGGCCTCACCATCCAGTGGGGAAGACATATAAGGAATTGGCAAAAGACAGCTGTGCAAAATGGACCTTGAGGGGCCTTGTTTGTGTACAGAGATACTACTGAGAATAAATCAGATGCTCCATTTGATTTCATACCAGAAAACTATAAGAGGATAAAGGCAATTGTAAAAAACTATCCAGAAGGGCATAAAGCAGCAGCTGTGCTTCTAGTCCTGGGTTTATCCCAAAAACAGAATGGATAGCTGCCCATCTCTGCTATGAACAAGGTTGCAGAAGTTTTATATGATTACCTCCAATGAGAGTATATGAAGTAGCAACTTCTGATACAATGTATAATCAATCAATCCAAAGACAGTTGGAAATTATCACCTTCAGGTCTGTACTACTACACCTTGCATGCTTCAAAACTCACAACATCCTGGAGACCATTCAGAAAATTTTTGGAATAAAGGTTAGGGAGACTGTGCCTGGCAAACTTGTCACTCTTATAGAGGTGGAATGTTTAGGGACCTGTGTAAATGCACCAATGGTTCAAGTAAATGACAATTACTATAAGGATCTGAATCCAAGGATGTTGAAGGAGTCATTGAGGAGCTCAAGGCTGACAAAATTACAAAACCTGGGCCAAGGAGTGGACACTTCTGTTGTGAACCAGCTGAGGATCTCACCTCTTTTACATAAAGGACCTAGCTTTGGCGTGCAAGCAGGTCTTTAGTTAATATTCAACTGTAAATATGTCACTGGAGAAATAAAATATGAATCTCTCCTCTAAAAAATGGGATACTTTATACACCAATGTTCATAGTATTATTCACAATAGCCAAAAAGTGGATGGAAACAATCCAAGCGCCCATAAACAGAAGAATTGAAAAGTAAAATGTGATATATGTAATTCAGTCAAAAAAAAAAAGGAATGAAATTCTGATAAATGTTACAACATGGATGAACCTTGGGAATATGCTAAGTGAAATAAGCAAGATACAAAAGGACAAACATTGTATGATTCCACGTACAGCAAGTTCATAGAAAGAGAAAGTAGAATAGAGATACCAGGGACTAGGATGGAGGGAGGCATGGGATGATGAAAAAGTTCTGTCTGGGATGATGATACAGTTCTGAAAAGAGATAGTGGTGATGGCTATGCAGCACGGTTAATGCATTTAATGCAACTGAGTTGCACACTTGGAAATGGTAAATTTCATGTTATGTGTATTTCACCAGAATTTTTAAAAATAATAAGCTTGATTGAAGTGATGGTTGCATAACTCTGCAAATTAGTAAACAATCAAAGTCTCAGCAAGGTATTTTTTTACTGTTTGTATTGTTTTGTTTGATGAAGTAATTCCATACTTCATCAGAAAGGAAAATGGAATACTAGGTAATTTTTTTTTTTTAAAGAGAGACTAATAAGTATGAGATAGAACAATATACTGCAAAGCTACAATAATGAAATCTTTTTAGTACAGCCTCCAGGAGAAAAAAAAACAATGAATAAAGACTTAGGGGTATGGCTCTGGCTGGGTAGCTCGGTTGATTAGAGAATCGTCCTAATACACCAAGGTTGCAGGTTTGATCCCAGGTTAGGGCATAGGCAAAGAATCAACCGATGAATGTATAAATAAGTAGAACAACCAATTGCCAATTCTCTCTCTCAAAACAATGAGTTTAAAAAAAAGAACACCCTGGCTGGTAGCACAGTGGATAAAGGCGCCAGCCTGTGAACCCAAAGGTCGCAGGTTCAATTCCCCAGCCAGGGCAACATAACTAGGTTGCAAGCCAGGTCTCCGGTCAGGTCTGTGGCTGGAGGCAGGTGAAAAGCAACCATACACTGATGTCTCTCTCCCTCTCTGCCTCTCTCTCTTTCCCTCTTTCTAAAAAAAAAACAAAACACCTTTTTTAAAGGACTTAGGAGTATGTATTACTTTAGTGTCTGTTTTCACAGTACTGGTGAAAAATGGGAGTATTCTATGTCTGTTCTTGGGTAACTAACAATTTGGGGGAAAAAAGTTGGATTCCTAAGACTGCACATTAGAAGAATTAAGTTAAACTTTACAGTGGGAATTATCAAAATAGTTATAAAGAAATGATAAGGGAATGTTTTGGAGTGAGAAGATGTGACACCAATAGCAGAATTTCTAAGGGAAATAACTAATCAATTCAACTACAGGGAAAATTAAATCTTGAAAAGAAATACTAGAAAAAAAATTAAAGACAAACTGGGAAAATATATGTGGTACAAGAATGCAAGAAAAAAGGTAGTCTTAATATATAAACTCTTAAGAGTTCATTTAACCCCAATAAGAAAAATAAACTAAGGTTATAAATTGTCAGATTAAAAAGAAATACATAGAACTATAAATTTATCAAAAATGGTTCTCTTTATTAAAAATCAAAGAAGAGTGATATTATAACTTATGTAATATCATTTTGACCTATAAGTTTGGCCAATATAATGATACCCAGGATTGGGACAATTTGGAAGAATGGTTTACATATAATCCTGGTAGGTCTATAATGCATAAAATCTTCCTGAAGGCCTCATTGCATCAAAATTTTAAATTATCATAACCTTTAATCTTATACAAAAATGCATGTACATAATGTTCTCACGCTGTAGCTTATATTTGCAAAACATTGGAAACAATCTAAAATCTTTTAAAGGTATAAATTTTTAAAAATTGTGAAATATGTAAATAGAATTTGGAGAGACAATGAAAATGGTAATGTATACCAATTACATGGAGTTGGTGTCTAATGCATTCGGAAATTTAAAAAAATGTAGTAGAGCACACAAAATTAAAAAAAAATGTGACCTCATTTTTTGCAAAAGTTATGTATATTTTGAAAAGACTAACTGAAAAGTACAAAAAAATGTTTGAGAAGACTTTGCAAAATTCTAAACTATCTTATTTTCTATTAACTTCCCCTTAGGAATAAAGGAAAAGTGTAGAGAATGTTTTGAGGAAAAATATGGATATTTTTCATTAAATATTGCTTTTAATTTTTTTTTTTACTTTTCACTAAGGTTTCACAGAGTGCTTGTCTCTTAGTCAGCTACCCAGCATAGCCTTCCAAGCCTGTTGTAGTACCCACGCCTGTCCCAAAAAGCACTGACGTCAATGTGGAGTACATGTTTGGATGGTACTGCTATAGGATATAAAGACATTTTAACTGTAATAATAGTGAATGCTTAAAGTGGAGCAAATGTCTCAAAGCACATGAATAACAGTGCGGCTTGTTCACAAATGCTGACAAAACTTCTATTTTTGTTTACTTGCTCAAATCACATTGCTGTGGGGCACAGCTCATATATCATATATCAAGTTCGTCAATGAACTTTTGACCTCTGTAATATTAAAATACATGGCTCTTTCTTGTACTCTGAATGAATCATTTATCTAAGCATGATTCTGTAGGATCATGCATGATCATTTGAAAAATACTGGCTGAGTCATGAACATCTTTTAAATGTTGAGACATTTTATTACATAGTATCAAATGACCACAATAATATCACCATTGATCACATCAGAAAAGCTTTAAGTATTGGGAAGTAGATTTTGCCAAACTTCTACTTTTCACTTGAAAGTTCATTTTAGCATTGGGTGACAAATACAGTCAGTTGTTTTCCTTGAAGTGACAGCTCACTTCATTCATTTTTGAGAAAATGTCTGCCAAACACTCATCCTTCATTTAACTGTCAGCTATTTGAATAAAAATGATGTTCCATGAGAAAAGCAGTTAATTCAGCTCATGACTCAGATAATTGTACATGTGATTTTCCTGAAGTCAACCTTCGGGCTTCTGTGTGTGGCGGAAGTACTTTGTGCATGCTTTTCATTTCATCAGATAAAACGTTAAAAGACATGTACTCAGCCCTGGCTTGTGACTGACCAGCCATCCCTGGATTACGCACCGGGTTTGGACTGTGGAGAACGCAAGAAAGAGAGAAGAGACAAAGTTGGGGTCGGGAGGCTTGCCCAAGCCACGAGTCCCGTTTATTAATCACGCTGAGCTTATATGCAGGTATTACGGGCAACTGCTCAACTGAAACCAGGAAGCTAAGCTAGCTGCAGAGAACGAGGCATGGCACATTCTCTGCTTTCCATGCTTCATGGGCTATGGGATAAACACACTGGGCTGACTCCCTGTACACAGTGTCTGTTCCTGTCCATGGGGCACTAGGGCCAGCCTTGCCAAATGCCCGTTTCTGCTAGCTGGGCCTTGCCAAACAGACTAGCAGTCCCTAACACTGGTTGGTGGATAAGGGGCCAGCCTGCCAACTCAAAGGTGGCTGGTTCGATTCCCAGCCAAGGGCACATAACCAGGTTGCAAGCCAGGTCTCCAGCCAGGTGCTTAGCTGGAGGCAGGTGAAAGGCAATCACACATTGATGTCTCTCTCCCTCTCTGCCTCTCTCCTTTCCCTCTCTCTGAAAATAATAAGTAAAAATCTAAAAAAAAAAGAAAGAAAAAAAAAAAAGACATGTACTCAAAGGTAAAAACAACACAATTAATGATTATTACTGTCCCATTAAGATCATCCTTAAGAGAAACACACATTTCTTTTCTGCAGTTGCATGAGCATATGGAATGCAGAGACTGCTGGGTCAGTTTGGTGCCACTGTCTGGAATCCTGCTGTGGCACCAGCAGGTTCCGCCACTGACTGCTCTCGCACCTTAGTGCAAATTTAAAATATCAACACATGAAATAGGAAAATAATGTCTAGGTATTATTATTATTATTAAAAAATATTGACTGCTTGGATCCCCTGCATTGTCTTGGAAAACCCAGAGGTCTTCAGATCACACTTAAAGCACAATCACAAACATAGGTTTATTCAAATTTTTAAAACTCAAGATCAAGCCCTGGCTGGTGGCACAGTGGATAAGGCACCAGCTTGCGAACCCAGAGGTTGCTGGTTCCATTCCCAGCCAGGGCACATAATCAGGCTGCAAGCCAGGTCTCCAGCCAAGTCTGTAGTTGGAGGCAGGTGAAAGGCAACCATACATTGATGTCTTTCTCCCTCTCTGCCTCTCTCCCTTCCCCTCTCTTTAAAAATAATAAATAAAATCTTGAAACAAAAAAACAAAAAACCTCAAGATCCAAATGAGTCCACATCCTGGTACTGATGTCTTAACACCTAAAATCCCCCTCCATTTCTTTATTATTTTCTTTGTCATTTATGTACTAAAAAACACTGGGTTTATTCTGAAGAATTTCCAGGTAGTCTAGATTTTCGTGATAACCTTAAATTTCAATCATCAGTTTTTCTGTTTCTTCATCTGGCCTCTGAGCTTGAGAAGGTCAATGTTTAAGAATTTTGGCCAAATGTTAGCAGCACTTCCCCATGCCTTGCTGGGTCTTAAAATGAGTGATGGGTTCAGGTTTCTCCTCCAGCCCTCTTTATTTTTATTCATTTTAAATTTCTAAAAAGATTTTATTTATTATTTTTAGAGAGAGAGGAAGGAAGAGAGGGAGAGAGGGAGAGAAACTTCAATGTGTGGTTGCCTTTCACCTGCCTCCAGCTGGGGACCTGGCTGGAAACCCAGCCTGCAACCTGGCCATGTGCCCTGGCTGGGGAATCAAACCAGCGACCCCTGGGTTCGCAGGCTGGTGACTTATTCACTGTGCCACCAGCCAGGGTTATTCTTTTTTAATTAACTTTTTTTAATTGATTGATTTGAGAGAGAGAGAGGAATGGGAGGGAGAAATTGATTTGCTGTTCCACTTATTTATGTATGCATTAGTTGATTCTTGTGTGTACCCTGATCAGGGATTGACCCTACAAACCCTGGCATATCAAGATGATGCTCTAACCAACTGAGCTACTGGCCAGGGTTATTTCCTACTCTTTTATTCAGCATTAAAAAAAAAAATTTTTTAGCCCTGGCTGGTAGCACAGTTGGTAAGGCGCCGGCCTGCGAACCAAAGGTCGCAGGTTCGATTCCCCAGCTGGGGCACATAACCAGGTTGCAAACCAGGTCTCCAGTCAGATCTGTGGCTGGAGTCAGGTGAAGGGCAACCATACATTGATGTTTCTCTCCTTTTCTGCCTTTCTCCCTTCCCCTCTTTCTAGAAATAATGAAATTAAAAAAAAAAAAAACTTAAAAAAAAATTTTATTGTTGTTGTATTACATCCATCCCCTTTTTGCCCCCCTCTGTCCTTATTCAGCATTTTTGAGGTCAAGATTTGTCAAGCATCCTGGATGATGTGGCTCGGTGGACTGAGCACCGGCCTGCAAATTGAAAGGTCACCGGTTTGCTTCCCAGTCAGGGCACATGACTGGGTTGTGGGCTAGGTCCCCAGTTGGGGATGTGGGAGAGGCAACCCATTGTTTCTTTTGCCCATCAATGTTTCTCTCCCTCTCTTTTTCCTTCCCTTCACCTCTCTCTAAAAATAAATAAGTTCTTTTAAAAAGTAGATTTGCGCCCTGGCTGGTAGCACAGTGGTTAAGGCACTGGCCTGCGGAACCCAAAGGTCGCAGGTTTGATTCCCCAGCCAGGGCACATAACCAGGTTGCAAAACAGGTCTCCAGTCAGGTCTGTGGCTGGAGGCAGGTGAAACGCAACCATACATTGATGTCTCTCTCCCTCTCTGCCTCTTTCCCTTCCCCTCTTTCTAAAAATAATGAAATAAAATCTTAAAAAAAAAAAAGTAGATTTGTCAAGCATCCTCTGGTTGGCAGACACTATGCTAGGGCACAGCTGTAAGCACTTGGGGGCATACATTCTAATTGGGAGAGCAGACAAGAAGCACTAAGTGAAATAAATATGCAGCATGTCAGGTGGCATTCACCACTAAGGAGCTCATATCAAGAGCACTGGCATCACCATGGTGGCTGGGGAGGTGCCATTTTGAATAGAGTGGATGGAGAAGTCGGAACTGAGCGGGTAAACTTCAAGCTAAGACTCCATAATCAGACATTGGGATCCCTAATCTGATCCCTCCTAGCAGATGTTCCTTTCCTCGGATTATTTCCAAAATCTAATAACACCACTCCATCTAATCACTAATTCCTCCCAGCAAGTTGACCTGCCTCCCTCCTTTTACCTGAGAGGATGGGAAGGAATGAGACCTAATCATGGCTTTCCCCTCCGTCTTTGGGGCTCTAATAAGTGGCCTCCAATCTATTTTTCTCATGGAAAAATCAAAAGTAGGAAGCCTACAAAAGTTTTCCTGCCATGGAGCAAACTGAATATCTCATAATCTCTTTTCCTTAATTTTATTTTTTTTAAAGATTTTATTCATTATTTTCAGAGAGAAGGGCAAGGAGGGAGGAAGAAAGGGAGAGAAGCATCAATGTATGGTTGCCTTTCACCTGCCTTCAGATAAGCACCTGGTTGGAGACCTGACTTGCAACCTGGTTATGTGCCCTGAGTGGGAATCGAACCAGCGACCTTTGGGTTTGCAGGGCAATGCCTATCCACTGAGCCACCAGCTAGGGCTCTTTTCCTTTATTTTTAACATGTATTAACTCTGAGGAACAAAACAGCCTTAACCTTGCCCGAGTATGTAGCTATCCCTTCAGTCCATCTCTCCTGCTGGTAAGGTCATGGGACTGCAAAGTGTTCCAGCCAGTTCTTTACTCTGTCTACTCCCTGTGGGAAGAAACTTGAAAGAACCTAGTATAAAGGAACCATGGACATGGACAACAGGTTGGATTGACTTTGGGGGGAATGGGTGGGTGGGGAGGGGGACATAGGGGAGCAAAAAGGGGATGGATGTAATACAACAACAATAAAATAAAATAAAATAAAGAAACTTGAAGAATGTCCTATTTACCCCACATTGAGAAGAAAAAAAGTCATAGTCATTCTGAATGAATTTTAGTACCAGATGTATTGTTTTTATAGAGGATTTAGAGGTAATTTCCTATAGGTCAGAAAGACATGGCCATGAGTATTATTGGGCAAAGTATTATTACAAAATGGAGCACCTGACTCAAAGCTTCCCAAACATTATGTTAGATCCAGAGGTAGAAAAGATCAGGGGTCTATTAGTTTAAATACCTATTTACAAATAGAAAAACCAAAGCCTGGAGAAGTCAACAAGTTTTGATTCTGACCAAGACAATTAGTTTATGGTTTCCAAATGATGATATGAATGTGTCCAAGTGTCCCCAAGCCCATGCTTGGGATCAATTATTCTCTACAAGGACTTGCTGAACTCAGCCAGCTGTTACACTTCCAGTTACACTTTACTGCAGTGAAATGATACCAGTTAAAATCAGCAATGGATAAAGGCACAAAGGCCAGGATCCTATAACACCAGACATAACATTCTAGTTGTCCACTCTTGGTGGAGTCATGCAGATGGTGCTTCATTATCCCAGCAATGACATGTGACAGCACATATGAAGCATTGCTAACCAGAAGCTCACCAGAGCTTGTTGGTGTCCATGGTTTTTACTAGAGGTTGGCCATATAGGTATGTCTGAATGCCCATTTGGCTGATCTTTGTCTCCAAGAGATCGAGCTGATATCATGTGGCCCAAGGCCCCTAGCATAAATCACATTGTTAGCATAGACTATCTGACTGGTCCAAAGTCTCAAGGTGAAGAAAGACACTTTTATCAGGCAGGATATTCCAAGAGCTTAAGAGTTTACTCCCCAAAAGTGGGGAAGCAATTAAACCTTTCTCTTCTATTTATTTTTTAAAGAAAATATTTTTATTAAAGGTTTATTTTTTATTTATTATTAGAGAGAGGGGAAGGGAGTGAGTAAAAGAGGTAGAGAAACATCAATGCATGAGAGAAATATCAGTTGGTTGCCTCTTGCACACCCCTATCTGGGAACCTGGCCCGCAACCCAGGCATGTGCCCTGACTGGGAATCGAACCAGTGACTTTTTGATTCAGTTGGCTCTCAATCCACTGAGCCACACCAGCCAAGGCTAAACCTTTCCTCATCAGGTACATTATTTAGAGGATTCAAACTTGTTTGGTTAACCCATTACTGCATACACTGCTTTTTTTTTTTATGCCATGGAAAACCGATTTTGTATTTTATTTTTTGTTTTCCCAGAAAAGCAATACTGAAGAACACTGAGATAGTATCTATCTTCTCCTCCCTATACACAATCATTTCTTTGTGTTCAACTGTTGACTACATTTGTCAAATAGCATGAAGTTTATTTCTGTAACAGAAGAACTTGATATCTCATTAGGATTTGGAGATCATTATGAAAAAGAAGTGGCCCCAGTGAATGGCCCACATGTCTCCATGCCTCTGCAACATGACTTTGCAGGTTTTCTTACTAGAAGGTGTAATCTATTTCCCCACCTCTTCAACTGAAGCTGGCTAGGTGACTTGTTTTGGCCTTAAAGTCTTAAAGTATCTCCCCCAATATATTGATTAAATTTGAAGAAAAAAATAGTAACTTGACAAGGCAGAAACCCCACAGGCACCACCTAAAATAAGTGATCAAGGCTAATGTCATAGCAATAAGACATATCAATATCTTATACTGTTGATATGATATACTGAAAAAGGCATATCACCTCTTTGGTATTCTTGCCAAAAACACATGACCTCCATCTCATGAGAAAACACCAGACAGTCTGAGTCGAGGAACATTCTATAAAGGAACTGATAGTGCTGCAAATGTTAAAGTCAAAAAGGCAGGGAACAGACTGCAGGGAACAAAGGCAACTGAATGCAGTGTGTGATGTTGAATAAGATACTGGGCCAAGCGAAAAAACAACCCCTGTCCCCCAACCAAAACAAGAGCATGTCAGGGGAAAAACAGGTGAAATCCAATCTGTAGTTTAGTATTGTACCCAATTCTCTAACTGTACCAATTAGTATTTTACCAGTTCTCATTTTTGATAATTGTACTATGGTTATCTACGATGTCAACATTAGTGAAAACTAAGTGAAAAGTATGTATATCAGAATCTCTCTATTATTTTTGTTATTTTTTGTAAACGTAAAATCATTGCAAAATTAAAAGTTAAAAATACCCACCTGGCTGGTATGGCTCAGTGGATTGAGCACTGGCCTGTGAATCCAAGGGTTGCTGGTTCGATTCCCAGTCACAGCACGTACCCAGGTTACAAGCCAGGTCTCCAGCTAGGTCCCCAGCTGGAGGCACGTGGAAAGCAACCAAACATTGGAGTTTCTCTCTCTCTCTGCCTCTCTCTTCCTCTCTCTTTAAAAATAATGAATAAAATCTTTAAAAAAAAAAAAAAGTTAAAAATAACCTGGATACTCACCCTTTATTTGTTATTCACATAAAAACATTTTCCTCTTCTGGCAGTATGGTTGACTAGATGCATGTCTAAGCTGGTGTCTTAGCTGCACCTTCCAAATGCCATTCTTTCCATTGCTTTGTCAGGTTGGTGGCCCCACATGGTGAGGTGGGTGTTAGGGTGGCCATTGACATGGGCTGTGAAAAAATTCACAAACAGAGGAAAATGCGGAGAGCAAAGTTGAATTCACTTGCCAAGGGAAGAAAGGGGCTGATGCAGAGAAAAGTATCAGCCCGGAGGGACTGCCGTCTTGAGCTTTTACTGGATTATAAAGGGGATGGGGATGTGTGGCTGCTGGGCTGTTAGGGGCATCGCATACCACATAGGAGATTTTGGTTGCATAAGCTGCAGTTTGTTCCAAAGTTTACTTTTGCCCGAGGCTGTGGAGAGTGGTTAGTCACATTCTGTTCTTGTTTTTCCAGTAATTTTCTTGTTCTGGACATAAGCCCGGAAGAGTAAAAAACGTCAGCCATAATTAACAAGGTCATATGTTGGCAAATGCTGCCATGATAGCAAATGGAAGCTTTGTCCTTTTTCTTTCTTAAAAAAAAAGATTTTATTTATTATTTTTAGAAAAGGGGTAGGGAGAGAGGCTGAGAGGGAGAGAAACATCAATGTACGGTTGCCTTTCACCTGCCTCCAGCTATGGACCTGGCTGGAGACCTGGCTTGCAACCTGGTTTTGTGCCCTGGTGGGAATCAAATCAGCGACCTTTGGGTTCGAAGGCCAGAGCCTTATCTCCTGTGCCACCAGCCAGGACTTAGTCCTTTCAATAGGCATTAGAATTAATGAATCCCATGGTCACTAGTGAATACCACTTTTACACCTCCATTGTTAAAAAGGTAGCCACTTTGCCTGAGGTGATGTTATGTGCTATACTGTGTAGGTGGATCAAACATCGGGAGCCTTTGGACAGAAGGGCTGGCTGAGGCCAGACAGGCAGGAGAGGCAGACCTATACCCCTAATATGTGCGGTGTTGATTTCAGTTGAGACAAATTGTTCCCCTTCCCAAATGGAATGTAATCAACTTGTTACCAGGTGACTTGGCCATGTCAGTGATACGGTGTTAGAGTAGGGTAGACTCACAGCAGTGGTAGTAGCTAGATCAGCCTTAGTGCCCATGCTGGTGGGCACATTCTTCTGTATCCTTATTATCAGATGCCATCACTGGGGTGGTTATTGACAGAGCTTGACTGATGATAACTGGTTGAGTCCTGCTATCTACTTCACTTAATCTCTTGCTGCATAGTAGATGTTCTCTGTTGGGTAACACGTGATATAAAGATCTCACTTTGTACCCACTCTTCCACTCTTATAGGTCCAACTACATGTCTCCTCCCCAACTTCTTTCACCCTCATTTTCAAATCTTTCTCTTCATAGGCTTCTGATCAACCAGCTAAGCCATTCACTATTGTCCATGGGCCTGCATATATTCTTTTACCGGGCCACTTTGCTGTTTACAAAAGGGGATGACCAGGTGCATGACCTGGAGCTTTGGGAATTGGGAGAATTTCAGGGTTACCCCTAGTTGTAGCCAACCCATTCATGAATCAGTTTGAATTTTTTCCTTCTCTATCAGCTGGTCATAAGTGTTCCTCAACATGGCCATAGGTGTGAGCTGAGAGAGAAGTGTTGGTTAAGCAATGGTGGGTGACATAGGGGTCACACATGCAGCTTACTTTGCCCTCTGGCTCTACCAGTGCCCTGTTTTGTTTGTTCCCCTTTCATCAATAATGGATTGTTTTGGACCTTCCTGACTTTATGACTTTGTTTGGTCTGATAGAATGCACTTCATGATGGCCAGCTTTGGCCACATGGTCACTTGATGTCTTGGGGTCACATTAATCATCTTAACCAGGACCTAGTAGTAGGCTGGGGCAGTTTTTTAATTGATTTTATTATTTATTCATCCTCACCCTGAGGATGAATTTATAAGAGAGGTGGTGGGAAAGGGAGGGAGAGCGGGGATGGAAAGAAAGAGAAAAAGAGGAAGAGAGAGAAAGAAACATCGATGTGAGAGAGAAACATTGACTGGTTGCCTTCTCATACATGCACTGATTAGGAATCAAATTGGCAACCTGGGTAGTATGTGCCCTGACCAGGAATCAAACCCATAATCTTTCAGTCTACAGAATGATGCTCCAACAACTGAGCCACACTAGCCTCAGCCACGGTCAGTTTTAAAAATAGTGCCTAGCTCTCTATAAACTATGTCATGGACCTGCTCCAGAACCTTAGGGATCTACACTGTGGTTCCTTTAGGGTTTGCCACACTCTCTACCTGGCATTTATTCCCCAACTGTGGATAGATAGCGCTAATACCATTGGCTGCGTAGGCTAACGGCTACCATTTGGGAAGTACAGATACAGAAGATTTCCATCAGCACAGGATGTTGTATTGGAGTGTCCTACATCTAGAGTTAACAATTTATAAGAAATGCAAGATTAGAGAAATATATGAAACAACACCACGAGAATACAATCATCGAAAAACAGAATGTGGAAAATTCTATAGAACAAGTGACCCAGTTTCTTTAACAAATGGCATGGGAAGAAAATGGGCAAGAGGAAAACTGCTGCAGATTGAAAGGGATTTATGAAACATTAAACACATGCATTTTGTGGACTTTCACTGGACTGTAATTTGAACTAACCAACTGTGAAAGAGATGTTTTTTTGGGAGTCAGTTAAGCAAAACAGTGAGAGTGGAAACGTGAACTCATTCAAATGTTGTTGGGGAGAAGAACCTAAGCAAGCGTTTGTATTCCTAATCCAGTTTGGAAGAAAAACAAAGCTAGAAATTGCATTAGCTCCTTCAAATTTGTTGTGGGGGAAGAACTGAGCTTGAAATACCTCCAATATCAGAAGCCACATCACTCCAGGATGGTCCTCAGATCTGCCCAGTTGGGAGGGTGGAGATGAAAGGGATGCAACAGTTTTTTCCTTCACTTATCTGGTGAACTGTTGCTCATCCTCAGCCCCCATCTTTTAGGAAGTCTTCCTGGCTTGCCCCAGCCCTACTGCATTTCATCCCCTGCACTTTTCCTCCTCAGAGCCCTGATTTCCAGACACTGGGGCTGAGACTTGCAGGGTGAGAAAGACAGCAAGCATGTGTGCCACGGCCCTGAGCCTGGCTGGAGCTGGAGGCACGTAGGAAGAGAAAGTGAAGCCGCAGCTCTGGGGCCAAGGAGGAGATGGAAAGGCAGTGGGGTGGATAGAGAGGGTAGCAGGAACTGGCAAGAAGTCTGACTTAGAAGAACCACGGGAAGACCTGCTATTGTTTCCCTTTGTGCTAGGCAAACCTCACCCTTTTTCAGAAGTACAGCCCCCACCCCCCACCCCCCACTCAGCAGGTCTGGCAGGGCCACTTTAAGGAGTGCTGCCTTATGCAAGCTCCACCCTGAGCACGGCCAATGAGCTGATGCAGCTCAAGTGCCCACTTCCCCGTAGCCACTGTCGCTGCCCAGCCATGGCCAGCGTGCTCCGCGCGGCAGCAACCTGCCGGCTGTTTCCCTGGAGGGGCTACGGCTCCCGGGTAAGGCAGGTAGGTAGGGGAAGCCCCTGCAGGGTGTCCCCACCCACGCCATGTTGCCACCCCGCTTTGTGCTGTCCCAGCACTGTGTGACCTTGAGCTGCGGGACCAAAGGGCTCACAGTGTGTCAGGTGTGGGTGTTGAGATGGGCCAAGGTTCCCATGGCCAACACGCGTGGCTGGGCGTGCCGAATGAGAAGTTGGTGGGCTGCAGGGCGCCCCTTTGGGGTGCCCAAATGTATACAGTTTTTGAAAGTGTCTGCGAGGCAAGGACTTGGGTTCTAGGCCAGGCTGTCTTTGACTTGCTGGCGGCCATTCCCCATCTGTAAAATGGGGAGAAGTCCCTAGAAGAGCTCCAGAAACCCTACAAGGCCCCAGGCGAGGTGGCGTGGGGTGGGGATACTGCACTAGCGTGGACAAGAGAGCTTTTGCATCCAGTCCTTCCTCTATCAAACTCCGTGGCCCTGGTGTACCTAGAGAAGTTCTGGCTGGCCTGTGACGCCAGAGATGAGGAACCTTTCCGAGTCCCTCAGGCAGGACCTGGTATGTGTATGAAACTGTTGATGTCCCTTTTTGCAGGGTGAGTGTTGTTCTTTTGACCCAGATGGCAGCTTTTCTGAAGTAAAACATTAACTGCCTGGTTATGTTTGGAGAGGGTGAGACCAGTAGAGTGGATCTGCTGCTGGTGGGCCCACTGGTAGGCCTGGGCCTTGGAGGTGGCGTCAGCTGGAGTGGGCAGAGGAGGCCAGAGCTGCGGGCAGCCTCTCCCTCCCCAGCCCCACCTTCCCACCTGCCCCAGGGAGGCCTGTGGCCCCAGGTGTCTGTGAGTGACAGGTAAGGTGTTTCTTCCCTGCAGGGCAAACTCAGTGAGGACTTTGTGGAGGCTCTGAAGGCAATAGTGGGCAGCCCCCACGTGTCCACTGCTGCTGTCGTCCTAGAACAACATGGGCACGATGAGTCGCTACACAGGTGTGGGGGCTGCCCTCCTCTCTTGGAGCCCCTGGCCTCCGGAGTGAGGGTTCTGGGGTGGCTTCTTCCCCACTCACCTGTTTTGGGTTACTCTGGCATCCCCTCCCCCACACCCTGGTCCCACTGTGCAGCCCCAGGCCCTGGAATACCTTGGGGATCCCTGAAATGTGAGCAGGGCCGGAGAGCCCCATGACTCCCTAAACTGGTGAGCATCTGGTTTTAGGTGCCAACCTCCAGATGCCGTGGTATGGCCCCAGAACGTGGAGCAGGTCAGCCAGCTGGCGGCCCTGTGCTACAGCCAAGGGGTACCCATCATCCCCTTTGGCACCGGCACAGGGCTTGAAGGTGGAGTCTGTGCTGTGCAGGTATGGTGGCCCCTCCCAGGCCAGGCTTTGGTCTTGTCACACTTGGCACACTTGTGGTACTCCCTCCACCACACCAGGTCTAATCCTCCTTACCTGCTTTTCTGAGGCTTTGGCCTAGTTGTTGGGAGGTCAGCTTCAAGGTGGAGTCAGGGGTGCTGTGGTCTGGCAGGAAAACTAGGCCAGGTGGCTCCTTGGTACCCATCCCACCAGGGTGGAGTCTGCATCAATCTGACCCACATGGACCAAATCTTGGCGCTGAATCCAGAAGACTTCTCTGTAGTGGTGGAGCCTGGTGTCACCCGAAAAGCACTCAACACCTACCTGCGGGACAGTGGCCTCTGGTTTCCTGTGGGTAGGCTGCAACTGGAGGCCCTTCCTTGGGGCCCTGATGGCTCCCGGGAGGCAGTACCCTTCCCAGGGCTTGAGGGGACCCCTCTGTCCCTGGGCACCTGCCCTAGGCAGCGTGCTGCCTGTCCTCTGCTCTCCAGACCCAGGTGCAGACGCCTCTATCTGTGGCATGGCAGCCACTGGGGCCTCGGGCACCAATGCCGTGCGCTATGGCACCATTCGGGAAAACGTGCTGAACCTGGAGGTGGTGCTACCTGGTGGGCAGGTACTTCACACTGCAGGCCAGGGCCGTCACTTCCGGTGAGCACCCTCTATCCACAGGGATTAGGGTCCCCTCCGTAGGTGGGCCAGGCTTCTTAAACTGCCACATGGGACAAAGCTGATGGTACTAGGGTTTGTTCCTACACAAGGCAGGCAAGGGCTATGCCAGGAAACATCTGCTTTGATGGCAGTCTGGGTTGAGGGGGCCAGCTCAGACCTCGGGATCAGCACCCCACAAAGCAAGATTCTAGGGGAGAGTGCCCCGGCTTCTAGCTCCAGGTTTCTGACCAGAAAATCTGTTGTCATATGACCTCAGTACTCACCTACCTTTATGTCCCTGGGAGATCAGGAAGAGTGCAGCTGGCTACAACCTCACCGGGCTGTTTGTGGGCTCTGAGGGGACACTAGGCCTCATCACAGCTGCCACCCTGCGCCTACACCCTGCCCCTGAGGCCACGGTGGCTGCCACCTGTGCATTCCCCAGTGTCCAGGCTGCCATGGATAGCACCATACAAATCCTCCAGGTTGCAGTACCTGTGGCTCGCATTGGTGAGATGGGAACAGGGCAGTTCAGGTGGGCTCCCCAGAACAGGCCCCCTTTGAAGGCCAGCCCTCACCTCACCTGTCCTCTCCTTGGCCCCAGAGTTCCTAGATGAGGTCATGATAGATGCCTGCAATAGGCATAGCAAACTGAACTACTCTGTGGCGCCCACACTCTTCCTCGAGTTCCACGGCTCGCAGCAGGCACTTGAAGAGCAGCTGCAGCGGACAGGTGGGCAAGGTGCTGTGGGGCAGGGGGCACAGACTGCCCAGAATAGGGTCTGGTGTCAACTCTCCCACCCCCCACAGAGGAGATCACCCAGAACAATGGCGCCTCGCACCTCTCCTGGGCCGTGAGGGCGGAGGAGCGCAGCCAGCTCTGGGCCGCCAGGCACAATGCCTGGTACGCAGCCCTGGCCCTGCGGCCAGGCTGCAAGGTGAGCTGGGCTGGGAAAGCAGTTATCTGCCAAACCCTGGGGAGGGAGCCTCTTCGTTGAGCCAGGCTGGGGGTACAGAGAAGGGGGGAGGGAGTGTGGGGAATGAGGGAGGGCAGTGAGGTGACACCGGTGAGGGTCAGGAGCAAGAGAGCTGTGAGTCTCTGCTGGCAGTACCTGGAGAACACATCTCCACTATCATCTTGTTGTATAGGGGAAACTGAGGCCTAGGGAAGAGCAGAGGCCAAGCCCCCTTACCTCTAGGCAGGGCATGAGGGGAGAAGCTCACGGGACTGCCCTCTCTCCCAGGGCTATGCCACTGATGTTTGCGTTCCCATCTCGCGCCTGCCAGAGATCCTGGTGCAGACCAACAAGGAGATGAAGACCTCAGGGCTCACAGGTTCTGTCCACCCACTGCTGGAGTAGGGCGGGAGAGGGTGGAAGATGGGCTGAGGCAGCAGCTGTCTTCTGGGCCCCCAGGAGGCATTGTTGGACACGTGGGCGATGGCAACTTCCACTGCTTGCTGCTGGTAGACCCGGAGGACACTGAGGAGATCCGCAGGACTGAGGCCTTTGCACAGCAGCTGGGCAGGCAAGAGGAAAGCTTGGGCCAGGGAGGTGGGGGGAGCGTTATGGGAGTGGGGGATTCACCCAACTGGTCATCTCTTCACTGCTTCCCAGGCGGGCACTGGCACTCCACGGGACGTGCACTGGGGAGCATGGCATTGGGCTGGGCAAGCGGCAGCTGCTGCGGGAGGAGGTAGGCGCCGTGGCCTTGGAGATCATGCGGCAGCTCAAAGCCACGCTGGACCCCCGAGGCCTCATGAACCCAGGCAAGGTGCTGTGAGGGGCTCTGGGCGCTTGGCCCACAAGCCCCCAGACCAGTGGAACAGACTGGACTCCTTCTTCATGCCACAGAAGAGTCCTGGCTTTGCCTCCGAACTGGAGCCCAGGGCCAGAGGAGGGGAGCGAAGCCTGACGGCCTGGCTCCTCCCTGGCTCCTGTCTCTCCTCCGGAGCCTTTGGTGCAGTAAATGGCTCAGGGCTACTCCTGGTGAAGCTGCTTCCTCTCGGCTCTCTTCCACATCCTATCCTGGTGGCATGTGTCACCCCAAAGACTAAGATGACTGCCTTCCACCCAGGTTTCCCCATTGCTGGGAGCTTGGACAAAGCCTGAGAAACTCACCACCCTTAGCCCTACTCCATCTGCCTGCTGACAGGCACATTCCCTTCTTCATGAGAAGGGACCTTGATCGTTCTCTGGGGCCCCCAAATAGACCTGAACCCCACTCACAGCTGTCTGGAGATGAGCACGCAGTACCTGTGAATGGCCTCCTACACCTGCCCTTGCTCCCCGCAGGTCATTTGGCCATTGACATCTTCTTTACAGACCTGTCCTCTGATTTACTGCAGCCTGGGGAGGGGATGTTGCTCAGGCTACAGGTGAAGGTCACTTTCAGGAACCCAGGTACCTGCTGCCCCAACCACTCTGCTGGCAGGGCCTTTGCCCATGACCAATATCTCTGATGACAGAGTCCCCCACTGAGCCCCAAATGAGCCTTAGAGCATTGTCAACATATTCTTTAAGCAGTTGCTACAGATCATGGGGAATAGAAACGAAGTTAGTCTCTTCACACCATGCCTCTCCAGGGTATGATATTACGCCTCCAGCTCTGTTCACCAGGTGGTGAGCCTCCTGCTCTGGAATCCTGGGCCAGAGCTCCCGTCAGGGTTACCTGACAGTTGTTCCCCCTAAGCCCACCAGAGGGCGCCTGACACCATAAACTCAAACACCGCATTATCGGCTGGGGCAGTGGGGCCCAGCAAGCCAAGCTCGGAACTCTCGGAGTCCACCCCACTACAATTCCCAGGAGCCTACTGTGTGGGCCCAACTAACTTCCTCACCCTCTGGCCCCTTAGGAAAAGGGCTTGCCAGCCAAGCAGAGATACCCTCCTCCCCTCACTGTCCTGATCCATCTCTGAGCTTCTTCCCTGCCTCCACCCCTCTACCCCCCTCACCTCTAACGTTCAGGCCCTGGGCAGAGGTCGCCCACTGCGACTCCTAGGCCCTTGGCTCCCTCCCCAAGCCACCCCATACAGGCCAGCCGGGTGCATCCTACGCAGACTCGGGTCACTAGACTCCAGCCCCGGGTTGGGCAGGAGCTGGTTTCTTCCCCAGGGCGCAGTTTTGTCTCCCACTGCCTGGCAACTAGTAGTGCTCGGCGTACGACCATTCCCCAACAATTTTTTATTAGGAAAAACCCCAAACATACAGAAGAGTTGAAACAACAAGTACACTATTTAGTAACATATTAGCCACTGAAGATTCAACAATGAATGTTTTTGTCCTGTTTGCTGTATTTTGGAGAAACCCATTTGAAATGAACATACTTCTTGACATCATTCACCTATGTAATTCACCATCTGTCTCCTAAGAATAAGGACATTCTCCCTAAGAAACCCTCCACATTAAATGCTACTCAATGATTTTATACTAGTGAGGTGCTCCTGTCCAGGGAGTCCCACAGAGGGAGTGGGTGGGACCTCCCAGCTCACCATCCCCTATCCTCTGTTTGGACGGATGGAAGATGACAGACACCAGCTCCGCTGGAAGGCTGACACCTGTCTCAGGGGCTGGTGATCTAGGTCTGAATTCAGAGGACTGCAGTGTGCCAGGTGGGAGTGAAAATCGCTAGGGGTGGGGAGGGGGTTAGCATCAGCCCCAAGGATCCTGGAATAGCACCTGGCGTGGGCTCCAGCCCTGCCCCACCTGGCTCACAACCACTCAGTTCACCCAGGATGCTGCCAAGGCCACGAGGCCTGCGCAGTTGAGGTGGGCATACAGCCCTCCGCCTGCAGGCCCAGGGGTCAGACAAGGAGATCTCCTTCAGGCCAGCTTTGCTGGAGGAATTAAATATAGAACAGGGAGACACGGTTGCCAGGCAGAAGCAGGCAGTGCTGTGAATAGAACAATGCTCTTTGCCCTGACAAAGCTATGAAGGAAGCCTGCTAGGCATGTGCCAGGGGCTTCTGGGCAGACTTTCTGACCCTCACGGCGATCCTTGAGCTGCATGACTTTGTCCCTACTTCACATGCAAGGAATCTGAAGTTTAGACAAACGAAGTCATTTCCCAAGAAGAGGAGTGGCATGCAGACAGTTTAGAGCCCACGTTTTGGCCACCATGGTGACCACTGGTCCCCAGGGTCTCTGCTTCAGGTCTGACTCCAAGGCCCAAGCTCAGACCCAGATACTCTTCTTTGGTATTTCTCTGAATGTGCTGAATGTGCCTGTACTTGAGCTCACATTTGCCCAGTGGCCCCCAACGCCCTTGCAGAGGAGGTGCTCAGGAAGCAGCAGACAAAAAAGGTGGCTGCAGAGCCAGGGCCTGGCCGAGTGGAGCTGTGCGGTTAGAGCCAAAGGAGTTAGAACCCTCAGAGGTGATAGCATCCGGAGGCCTGGGAAGTGCAGAGAAGGCAAGGCGGCATCATCTCCCTCCAGGGGTTTTCTTCACAGGCCGGGGGTGGGGGGGCTCCGAATGCTGCTCCTGGAGCCTGTCTGGCACGGGGACAGAGGCCAGGTGCGCGCCGTTACCCACTGCCCCGAGCTTCCTGCCCCGTGAAAGTTGTGCCAGCTCTTGTGAGCCCTGTGTAGCTCAGAGTTGGCTTAGCCCCAAAACAGGGCCTGTTTCTGGGCTTCAATGAAGCATGCCCATGAGTCAGCACGGAGCAACAGGCAGGCAAGACAAGGGACATGAGATAGGGATGGGGAGCGGAGAATGAAGTGGGGCAGGAAGGCGGGGCACTGGGCCAACACCTGTTAGAACCCACATCCTTTCAGCCTCCAGTAGCTGCAAGATCTTTGCTCCTGTGGCCCAGGCAGAATTTTGTCACAACCACTGCACGGGTGACAGCAGATAAGATTTTGTGATGCTTGGGAAGGTTAGTAAACCTGCAGGACTGGGGCCAACCTGCCACATTCCCTCTACCCAGGCACGACAGCTCAGAGAAGCCTGTCCCACTTGCAGTCCCAAATAGGACCCTGAAGGAAGGCTACAAAGGCAGGGGAGGGAGTGGTAGGTAGGGGGACAGAGGGGCCTTTCCTGACTGTGTAACACCACCATTAAAATAAAGTCACACAATGCATCTTTTATTAGACATTATTTTAATACCATATCAAAACATCTTGACTAATGAAGAAAGCTTTTCCCCAAGCTTTGAACATTTTTTAAACATTTTGTAAGGTGGTTTTTTTTTTTTGTATTTTAATATATAAATACAGAAACCTATCTTGCTTGGGCCAATGCCATGTGTTGAACATGGCTAAAATGTTCTCAAACAGAATGCCCGAAAACGGGTAGCTGTACATACTCCTTTAATAAGTCTTTTGTTTGTCTAAGTTTTCTGGGAAAAAAATCCACAAGAGTCTAAGTAAAATGTTCAGACATTTTTGCAGGACACTTGTGATTGTTAAGTCCTCTGAACTGACCAGAACCAGGAGGGAGGAGAATCAGGAATGGAGGGGAAGGTCTTCCATGGTTTATTTTTTTTGGCAATGAAGTCAAGATCTCAGGGTCCCAAAGGGAGAAAAGTGTAAAACCAAGCCAGAAAAATGGACAAAGAAAACCAAGGCAGAGTGGTGGGTGATGGACAGGGCCGAGCCAACGGGGCACGAGGCACAGGGGACTGTGCGGGCGGGCTCGTGCGCCATCAGAACATGAACCTGGCTCTGTCCGTTCCTCCCACTGAGTGGGCTCTAGCTGGGCAGCAGACAGTGATCTGTAAACATCACAGGGGAAAACACCAGGCGACACTAAACTTGTTTTTTATGATTTTTTTGTAAACACTTTATAGAGACAGACCCACAGTGCCTTTCAAAGGTGAAAAAGAAAAAAATGCCCTTTCCCTCCTGGGATGAGGGGTGAGGGGAAGGATGGCGGTCGATTCTTTTCTTCTGGAAAACTCGTGGCTCATCCAATTTGGCATCCTCAGGGAGAAAGGGAGAACCATTCTCTGGAAGTCAGTGTGGTAGGGGTACCCTGTTCCCACTGGTGTCCCCAGCTCAGCTCCGCCCCAGTGTCCGAAGCCTCCTCTCAGGAACAAGGCTGGCTGTCCCTGTGGGGACCACAATACGTAAGTCGTGCCCTGTGGGGCCGAAGCCAGCCACGGGTACGCGGCTGAGGCCAGGCTGGGGCGCCTGTGGTTGCAGTCCGGCCCCAGGAGGGTGAACATCGTGCCGGGAGTCTGCATTCGTACTCCAGCGCCAGGCTCCACTCTCTCTGCCTCACTCTCACCCGGGCTGTTTCTTCTCCCCACGTCCTCAGTGTTTGAGGTGAAGGTAAAAAGAGCAAATGTCCCTGATTTGTCTGCCATCACCAAGCTGTTCTGGGAGTTTACTTGGAATAAATAAAATAAACCTAACAGAAACAAAAGAACACAGAAAAACAAGAAAGGGAGAGAAAAGACCTTTGGATGTGAGGGGAGGTAGAGTCAGGGTTAGGGTGTCCCTGGGGGTTTTGTCTGCTTCCCAGAAAAAAGGAAGTGCCAGCCCAGAGCTCAGAAGGGACAGGTGAGGTGGGGAACCGGAGAGGAGGGTCAGCAGGAAAGCAGGGTGCTCTGGGGAGGAAGTGGAAGCTTCCACATTGGGGTGTGTGTGCACATTGTGGGGACACACAGTTGTCTGGCCTGCTGGACAGACAGTTGTCTGGGCTGCTGCTTAATCAGGGACCAGTGCGGTAGGTGGATGGGCGGAGTCTGGCCTACAGGTCTCGGATCCGTCAGGCAGTGTGCATGAGGGAGGTGGCCCGAGGCAGGAAGATAAGAAGGGGAATGACCTCTGACGAGTACCACAGGGGACAACACTGTCCCACAGACTGTCTTGTTTCATCAGTGTGATGTCCACGCGGGGATGAGGAGCGAGGACTGGCCCACCCGCTCAGCACGTGTAACGCAGGAACAAGCCTCGGGTCCCAAGCTTGTGCGCTTCTCCTGCCTGGCATGTTCCAAGGGGCTCCTCCTCCACCTCCATCGGGAGATTCACCCTAGATGTCTGGAATACTCTGGTCTTTCCCCAAATAATCCACTGTACTGAGCAGGTTTTTCTTTATAACTATGTACGGTTGCATCTCTTGGCCTTTCCATACCCTTGCCATAGAACCACTAACTGAGAAGGTGCTCCCCTCCCGGGTCTGTGTAAGGCCCACTCAGCCGCCACCCCCAGGCCCCAGAGTGACCTGACCCCAAGCCTTGGGCCTGGAGCACCCCCAACCACCGGCTCACCTTTGAGAGGAGTCAGCAAGCAAGCCCAGCAGGTCAATCCGCAGGGTGTTCTGGACAAGATCTGTTCACTTCAAACCACGAGTCTATGCAGCTGAGGCATAGGCAAGGGGAGGAGACACGTTACTGTTGACCAGGCTGTTCCTTAGGGGACTCGCTCCAAGGGTCCGTTTCTGAGCAGGGGTTTCCTAAACCTCGCCTGCGAGGACCCCCGGGGAAAACAACCGTGTCCCCAAATAACCACTTTCTGAAGCAGGATGGAGGCTGAACACCAAGATTTATCTTGGATCAGCCTGGGCAGCCAACCTGGCATGGTGGATGCAGGACTGAGGTGGATCTGGATGCCGGAAGTGGGACATGTGGCCTGGAGGGATAGAGACCTTAACTACATAGAGCCCAGGAGGGTTGAAACAGCTAGCGAGTGGGGAGAGTGCAGGGCAGTGGTCAGCTATCCCTAAGGCTTGACCGGCGGCAGGAAGTGGGAGCCAAGGCCCGGATGGCTGGCCGTTACTCTGGCCCTGGGGACCCAAGAGAGCCCTCTCCTGGGTCAGAAAGCAGCTTCGAGGCTCCCCTCGACCCAGGTGGTGACTTCTTAGGAGACCTCTAAGCCAGCTGGATCAGATGGCTGTGGCTGGCAGCCAACTCCGAGCCAATCCCAGAGAAGGCCAGCCCTCTGGCTCAGGGACTTTGCTAAGGAGAACCAGGTAGGCAAACAGTGAAACCCTGGCCTCCAATGTTCACAGAAAGAGTGGGTACAGAGATCGCTTCAAGACAGCTTTCTGATTTGTACACCAACATCTGGGTACTTTTTAGACAGGCTCCAGATAGGCAATTTGCATAATTCCCCCAGAGCCAAAGACTCCCCTCCGGTTCTGGTTGGTGCCTGGCCAGGACACTGGAGCACTCCGTGCTGGGCCCAGACAAGACCCCTCCTCCAGGCCAACCTCGAGCCTCCCCTGCATCAGCCACGTCTGCGAGCCGGGTACCACGACTGCCCTGTGGCCATCGGCTCTGACTCAGGCTTTGGAAAAGCCCGTGTCCGGAAGAAGCTGAGGATGGAGGAGCCAAGAGCAGGCGGCAGCCACAGGTAGCACAGAGAGTGCTCTGTTTTTCCAGTGGGAAACAAGGACGAGGCTCCTACCGGGGCCTGAGGACATGTCTAGGCCCTGCTGCTTATAGCAGCTTTTATCGTGGAGCCCCACGGGTAGTGGCCATTCCTGCCCTTTGGCTTTCTGAGAAGGGGCGTACGCAGGGGTAGCATGCACACCCCTCCATGCTGCCTCTCTTGCACAAATGGGGGGCCTCAGCCCATGAAGCAGAGGGGTCCATGGAGGAAAATAATGGCTTGGGGAAATGGATAAAGAATCAATCTTCCAAAGAAAGGAATCTGGCTCTGTGGGAATCCTAAGTGCTCCACAGGGGTCCCCGTCATTGCCCACCATCCACATGGGCCATCAACTCACAGCAAACCCCCCAGCAATTCGGCTGGGCCTGTACTCAGCACATCTGCGGGCCTCTACCTCGACCCCTCATGTCCCGCACGCAAAGGGAACGGAATGGCTAGTGATGGGGGTCTGCCTGCAGTGAAGGAAGGAGCCCTCTGGAAGTTGGAATGTAGCTGAGTTGGTCCTGCTGTCCCCTCGTACCTTTTGTGATAAATGCACAGGCAAGGCAGCCTGGCTATCGTGTCCCCCTGAAGCAGCTCCTCCAGGCAGATCACACACTCACCCGCATCTTTAGTCAGCACATCATCTGCAAAAGGGAACAGGGGAGAGAGGGACAGGGTCAGTCACCAGCAGACAGGTGGCACAAAGGAGGCACAGGTCTAGAACTGGCTGGGACTGCTTGGGTCACTCAAAGTGTGCAAAGCACTGTGGGGGACACTGTGGATCTGAGGGCCCTCACTGCAGAGACAAGACATGCATATCACATGTTAATTATGCAGAGACAAAATGGAATTAATCACCAGTGAGCCTCACAGCGTTCGACTGAGGGGCCTGCAGAAGGATGCAGCACGAGGCCAACTATTTCCCTGAATAGACTTTCCCCCTGAACGTACATATAGACCAAATACACCGATTTCTTTCTGGTTTGGAAAAATATGGTGATGGCAAGAGTAGCAGGAGGCAAGAATGAATGGAAGAAATAGGTACTCCTGCAAATACTTGTACATACATGGTAATAGCAGCACTATTCACAACAACCAAAGGGCGGGAACAAATGTCCACCCACTAATGAGCAGATAAACAAGGGAATATTGCTTAACCATTAAAAGGAATTAAGAACCAACACATGCTATAGTTATGGATGAACCTCAACAATATTATGCTAAAGTGAAAGAATCCAGACACAAAAGCCCACCTATTCTATGAATCCATTACATGAAATCCAGAACAGGCAAATTCATAGAGACAAAAAGTAGATCAGGGGCTGAGGGCAAGAGGGAATGAGGAGTGACTATTTAACGGTAAGAGCTTTTCCTTTTTGTGTTAAGAACACTTAACATGAAATCCGCCTTCTGAAGTGCACATTATGTCTTAATTAACTATAGGCACAATGTTGTACAACATCTCAAGAACTTCCTCATTTTGCATAACTGAAACTTTATGTATACCCACTGAGTAGTAATTCCCATTTCCCTCTCCCCTTAGCCTCTGGCAATCACCATTCCATTATTCCATTCCCTGGTTCTATGAGGTGGACTATCTTAAATATATATAAGAAGCAAAATCATATAAGAGGTTTTCTGGAGGGTGATGAAAATGTTTGTAATTAGACAGACATAGTAGTTGTACAACACCATGTGAACATCATAAATGCTACCAAGTTGTAAAATTCAACTTCTTTAAAAAAGAAAAAAAGCCCCCTCCCCAATCAAAAAAAGAATGGAAGGAAGCTACTTCACACCACAGGCCCCAGCAAAGGTATGACCAGAAAAGCTGAGCAGAAGGGAAGAATGCCACAGCTGAGCCAGCAGTTCTTTACTAAATTTCTATGACATTCTGAGCCCTGGTGACTCAGTGAGTAAAGCCACCAACTCAGGATGCAAGAAGCTCACAGTCCAGCAGGAGAGGTGAATAAGAAAATGGAAATGGGCAGCATGGGAATTTCCAGGAAGTCTTGGGATACAAACAGGTCCAGGTATGAGAGGTATGTAAAGATGCCTAATCAGGGCGGGGACTGTTTGGGGAAGGACACTGCAGGCAAAGGGAACAATATCTGTGTACCTGGGAACTGCAGAAGGTTTGCAGACTTCCTGGGCTGGGCGGGTGGTGGTGGGGTGCGGGGTAGGTGCATGAGACCAAACTTGTGTCCTGCTGTGGTACCTGAGTTTTATCTGGTACCATACTCTGATCGTATCTGGTCTCTAGAAACTGCTAGGGGAGGGACTGGCAGAGCCCACTGATGGGGAGCCCATTCTGGAGGCCTGTGTGACAATTCAGGGGGGGCGAACTCAGAGCTGCACAAGCAGGAACGGAGGAACGGTGCACTCACGAAGGCGGCTTGGCAAATGGCAGGCACTTGTCACTAAGAGAGGGGACCCAGAAAGGAGAGAAGCATGGGAAGGAAACGATGAATTCAAAGCTGGGTGGGAGGTACCAACCAGGCACAGCCACTGGGACATACTAATGGATATTTCTAGGAGTCCATTCAAGTCTACATCTGGGTTTTAGAATAGATGTAGATGACAGGTTGTAGATGTGACATAAAGCGAATGGGGAGAAAGTTTAGACTGAAACACAAAGAAGGCAGAATACAAATCTTGGTATCTGAAAGGCCGGTGAAAGAAGTGAAGTAAGCAAAGATTACCCAGAAGGTCTCAAAGCCATAGGAGAAAAACCGAAGAGCAGGGTTATGGATGAGAAGAAAGGAAACTTTTTAAAAGCAGATCAATAATTCTCCACTACTAAAACTTTAATTTTCATGAACATTGTCCATGATACATACCGAGTATCATATATGTGTGTGTGTGTTCCTTTGAGCCTCACAACCTTAGGAGATAGGCAGGGCGCATAGCGTTGTTCTCACTTCATAAACAAAGATCCTCAAGCCAGAAGTCAGACATCTTGCTTAAGTCAGAGGCCTCATGAACTCAGTGCAGCCCTGGGACCCTCTAACTGGTGTCTTCCTCCACTGCTGTTTCTCTGTGCCCTCTAATTACTTGGGTGGAGAGACAAACATCTGGGGCCAAAGACGTGAGGATTCTTCATGGCCTAGAAGGCTATAGTGACGCAAAGCCCTTCCCCAGGAACTGAGGAAAAGGCCTAAGATAAAACTGATTCAGTACATCAGTTCCTAAGCACGTGAGTCATCACACGCAGATGTGGGATAAGTTCCCCCTCAGCTCCTCGGCCAGAGGACAATCCATGGTCATTTTCTGGGTTACCCCAAAGGCTGCCCGAAGGTTCCTGAGATGGGGCTTGGAACCTGACCACGCAGGGAGGCTGGCAGGGCTCACACCTAGCACAGGGCCCAGGGATCAGCCTTCTTCCCACGGTGGGAGGCAGGAACTTGCCTGAGTGGGTTGAGTAAAACTTTCCTGGCCCACTCCCTGGGGCCCTAGAAATTAGCAGCCCCCGGACGTCTCTGGGGGCCCAGCAGGGGAGAGGAAATGACTGAAGCTGAAGCTTGGCTATAACTGGTTCCTACAAGACTTCCACACTCTCCAATGGGGGCCTGCCGCCCACTGCGGGAGGACCTCAGGGCACAAGGCCAATGACATGACATAGTTGAGGCCACTCTGCAGATGGACTCAAATGTCCTTTGGCATCCTCAGGTCCCCAGATGAGGGCGTTCAACCAATGCCTGCTGAAGAGAACACAGGAACAAAGCTGTGCTTTCTGCCTTTCTCTTACTGCCTGCCTCCCAAGCCCTTTCCTCCATCCTGACGCCCAAAGGGAGGCCAATGTCACTGGCCAAGGGGGAGTTTGGAAGTGTGTTTGGTCTGGCTGGGGTTAGTATAAAATTGTGCCAATGCCTGTCCCTCCAACTGGAACAGGGAACCAAACCAGCATGGCAGGCAAAATCCTCTAGAGCCAAAATGGGCCCCCCAAGGATGCCGGTGGCAAGGAGGGGGTGGGGAAGCCCAAAAAGCTATAGATACATTTCTGCCGTCAGCCAGCAGGGAAGGCTGATACTGTGCAGACCACAACCAGTAGCTGAGCGTGGGACTGTACACAATACAATTCCCCTGTGCCTGATGGCAGGCAAGGCTCTCCCTGGTGGGAAGGGGGCGGGGGCCAGAGGGAGAACCCCCAGCAAATGACTCAGAGACACGAAGGCTCCACTTCCTGGCCTCATTTCCAGCCAAGGTGTGGAAGAGCCTGGTCTTGCAGAGCATCAGATCTACTGGGGGAGTAGACCACTACACCAGGACTTGCCAGCCCCATTCCTGGGAAATCCCTAGGCAAAGGGGGGACATTAAGCTGAGTTTCTCTACCCCAATACCCCAGATTGGGAGATGTGATCCAATGTTTTGGCAGGGTGGGCTGCGCCAATGGCTGCCCAGAGGACTGAGCCACCACAGCTCGGGCCCGGGGGGCTTCAATTTACTGAGGCTCCTCACAGCACTGCCACTCAGTCCCCTCCTTTGGCCTCCTTCCCTCCCACCCACCCCTTATCCGCTCAGCAGCCTGGCCTGCCAATCAGCAGCTGCAGGGGGCCTCCTCTCTCTCATGGAGGAGCCATACCAGGACGGAGGCTCCTGCAGCAGAACCCAGCAGCTGCCACAGCATCGAACAACCGCTCCTGGGCCAGGACCTGGCTCCTTCAGACCCAAGACAAGGCATTTCAGTCACAGATACAGGGTCCTGGTAGAGGCAGCAGCCAAATAAGCACCAGTTCTTCAGGTCTGCAAGCAAGGCTAGGGATAAACCAGCAGCAGGCATTCCTATTTTTAGGGAAACCATTGTCCCTGAAGTTGGGGACAATGACCCTTGGCAGACAGGATGGGAGGGCAATCAGGGCCTTGAAGGAGCAGGGCATGGGGTCTCTGCCCCCGAAGAAAGCTGAGGAGACAGAATCTTCTGAAGCTGCTCTGAGCATCCATCATCAAGCTCTCCTAACCTAGTACCACTGGAAAAGGAACCTGACACCCATCAAAATTCCCAGGGCCGAGAGCCCCTGGTTGGTCCCAGAGCCAGGGCCCCTGTGCTTCCCATGGGCAGTAGGTTGTTTGTTATGCCCCTCCCCTCCCCTTACCCCCCATCTCAAGGTTCACTCGGCTAGCTGGGCAATTTGTTGGTCAAAACTTGAGTGCGAGCCCTGGCTGGTAGCACAGTGGTTAAGGCGCCGGCCTGCGAACCCAAAGGTCGCAGGTTCGATTCCCCAGCCAGGGCACATAACCAGGTTGCAAACCAGGTCTCTAGTCAGGTCTGTGGCTGGAGGCAGGTGAAACGCAACCATACATTGATAACTCTCTCCCTCTCTCCCTTCCCCTCTTTCTAAAGATGATGAAATAAAATCTTTAAAAAACAAACAAAAAAAAAAACAAAAACAAAACCTGAGTGCGTATTCTTGAGTTCCCCCAGTCTCAGAACCACAAACAGAAGTTGGAGAGGGAGAGGAATTAAAAGGCCCATTCAAGCTGACCACATTTGCCCACAAAAATGGGTCCCTCCGACTCCTTATCTCCTAGGACTCCTGGCTCCAGGGCCACCCTGGAAGAGAAGGAAGGATGTGACACTCAGTGCTCTGGGGTCTGGCGACCCCCTCCCCCTCCCGCAAGGGTTAGTGCCTGCCCTGGGAGTGCAGGTCACTGGTCTTCGTGTTTCTCTAGAGCTCTGGGTAAACCAGTTGAACAAGTCCTGCCTTTTCTAAATGTCTGTGTGTGTGTTTTTAAATCTGGCAGACGGCTACTGGAGGCCTTCCAACCCACGCTCAGGCCAACCCTTCTAATAAGAAAAATACTACTTTCTTTCCTCCTTCAATTTAGGAGGTTTCTACTTTTTTTCCTTTGGTGGTTAACTAAATTTCATCTTACATAACCACTGTAAATTTTCTTAAAAATTCCCCAATTGGTGCCAGCAATCACACAAAGTGTGTGTGTGTGTGTGTCTGTATGGATGGGAATCTCCAAGGGTGTGACCAGGAGTCCTAGTCAATCTTCCTGAGAAAATAGTGCTTCTTTCTTCATCCACTCCAGGAAGCCTTATCCTGCCCCATTCCAGAAGATTCTGAGAGCTCTGTATTTCAGATTCTTGCCCTTCACATTTTTTTTTGGTAAACTATGAAAGATAAAGTAAAGCCAGAAAGCTGGGATCACAGGTAAACAAGTTACTGACAATACTAAAACAAATTCCTGCAGGTCCTGACTGGGGGCTTTGGCCTATGTGCCCTGAAAGGTCTGTATTTTATCTAAAGAACAGGACCCAGACCAGCCCTGGAGGGTTCCACTCCATATACAAACCCCAGGCAGCTAATGCCTCTTACCTGGAAGGTCTAGATGTCTTCAGGAAAGAAAGACAATATGAGAAGTCCAGTCAGAGGACTCCTTTTCACATTTGTAGAGCACACAGAGGGGCCAGGCCATTGTTTCTGAAGCACCTTCACCACCTTATGACAAATTCCATATGTAACATGCCCTCTCTTTGCCTTTGGTGGCAAAAGACTGCCTTTTGCAAAGGAGATCCTTGAGTTTTAAAGTCTCTAGTTTACACACATGCATACATACATACATACACACACACCCCTAAGGAGGTAGCTTTTCAGTTAAAGGGGGAAAATGGGGCCAGAATGAGAACAACCAGTGATGTCTCAGGTTGGGTGGCCAACCTCCTCATCCTCTAAGAGGATTCTCCCTCTGAGTGCAGCTCTCTGCAGGGGTGACCTATGCTCAAACTGGTCTGTTAAGCCTGCTCTCCTATGGGGGTGACAGTGAAAGGAAAGGAGGACCCTTCCCCACTGCTGCTGACAGGGAGGAGACCTACGGGCAGCAATGGGCAGTTCTCTGGGATAGAGCCTGAGCCCTTCCCCATTCCCCAAATGGGCCCAGTGGGCACTTGGGCCTCAGGTGGCCTCAAGAGCACTCTGTCCTCCACAGCTGCCTTTGCAAAGATCCCCCTGATGACACCAAGAGCCAGTCCTCTTGGGTGAGCGCACTCTGAGGCTGCTTTGTGTTCCTATGACACAAGGCAGTATCTACAGAGATCTCTCAGCAATCCATGGGACAAAAAGCGGTCTTCATGAGAGCTCTGCACAATGTGGAAAATAAGCAAACACAGTTTATGTAGCCATGGTTGGGGAGAAGACTCCTCTCTGTCCATGGTCCCAGGCAGAGACAAGGAACAGAACAGTGGAGCTGGAGCAGCCCCCAGGGGACCCACATTGACAAGTCTCCCGGGAGGCCCAGAGCACATGTGACAACAGATTCAGACAGAGCTGGTCAGTCCCCAGGGACAGGGAGAGGTTGTCTCCTGGGGAGTAGAGGGCTTCCCGGACACCAGGAGAGTATGCAGGGAGAGAAATGCTGGGCGTAGAGACAGGACACAGTCTTCCCTGCAGCTGGTCCTCCAACCTGAGCAAAGGTTGGACTGTGTAGCTGAGACAGGAGGTAACTGGCCACATAAACATTTCCAGAGTCTTGGTTGAGCAAGTAAACAAGAGATGAGACAATAGCAGGATGTGTTTTCAGGAGAAGCGAGTGGATCAGAATTGTCAAGTTCGTTTCACAGGAAAAAATCTGGACTCACCAGGCCTTGCCGGGCTAATGCTGAGTGGGGGAAGGGGCAGGTGTAGGTCTGAGGAGGACATGGACAGGTCTGTAAAAAGTCTCCCCAGGAAACTTTCACCATCAGGATGGGGGCAAAGCAATCCAGGCTCAACCTCCTGTCCAGTCCTTACACTTTCTGAGACATCACAGATGTTCCTAAGCACTGCTGTGACTTTAATCCTAGAAGGTGGGCCCAGAGTTAGGGCTGGGGCATCCCCCACTCAGATCCAGTGCCTGTTCTTGTAGAAGCACAGTTCTCTGATGAATGTGGTTTGAAGACCAGACTAAGCACGTAAGAATGAAAAAGCAGAGCACAGCCAGCAGCACAGGGTGCATAGCACTCTGCAAAATGAGAAGAAACCATGGACAGTCTTGTCTCTTTCAGAACTACTGTAACTTCCTGAGCACTGACTGTGTGCCAGGCTCTCTACCGAAGGGTTTTACATGTAATATGTAATATTTGTCTTCCTTTATCCCGTCAAAAATCCTATGAATCAGGTAGTGAAAACCAAGGCTCTGCTAAACTAAGCACCTTGTCTAGGATAATAGTCAGTAAGTGGTAGAAGCAGGCTTTGAACGGAGATCAGCCAGGCTCCAAATCCTTGCCCAAGGCGCACCAGACAGATGTTGACACTCATATTATCCAGAGGAGCCATATTTCAGGGATTTGGGCTTCACGGAACCTCTGGCCTGGTTTCCTGCCCCTTATGCATTCAATACTGCTCAGCTCAGAAGCAGCCTCTATGGTAGGGAGCAGTATTGCCTTGGTGGAGTGGCCAGGTGGCAACTCAGTGCTTTTATTCCCTAAAGGGTGTCCACACATTGAACTTATTCTGCCATGGAGTCAGGGCTTAAGCACTCCACACTGGCACAAACTCCGTCCCCCAGGCAGAGGTGGCACACCCTCTGGACCCTCTGCTATCAGGTGTGAGAATGGGCAGAAGGTGTATCACTCTACCAGGGGTTCTAGGAACTAAGGGGTCAAAAGAAAGGGCAGAGGGACTAAATGACCCAGGAGACTTCCTGGTACCATGGATCTGACCCCTGGGCTTTCTTGTCCCATTCCTCTTCCTCTCCGACTGGCAAAGCAAGACTTCCTGAACAGTCAAATTTCCCATCATCACTGAGGAATTCCTGCAGGAAGGAGGGTAGAAATGCTGCCCAGCGCCCTGTGAGGTGAGGAGACCTGATCTCAGAGGCTCCCAGCCAAGCCCTTACCATTGTAGGAGAGGCGAGGTTTGCTCAGACACATTATAAAGTGCATTTCCATCTCATCGGAAGCCACAGACTTGGAGCAAATGGGGCACTTGAAACCTGAAAAAGAGGAAAAGAGGATCAAATGTTTTCTCCAAACCAAGTATATTCATAATAAATGTGGATAACTCTTAAATGACTATGCCATGTGGGGCCAGAGTCGACATGGAGAATTCAAATCTAGACACATCCTAGACTTGATTTCTCCTTCACTAAATCACCCAAAATTTTGTAACTTTTTTACAGTTCCCAATTTCCCATTTTTTCACTAGTGCTCTTGCAGTCACATACCCCTCAATGGAGTTTACCAGAAGTCACTGACAGCTGATTTGAGTTTTATTTTCCTTTAGGTCCTTGCCCAGGTAGGTGTGAGGGGCACTGGGAATAGGCAGGCATCAAATGCAGACAACTAAACAATCTAAACAACAAAACGTCAAATGCCCCTCTGCCCCGCAGCCCTCACTTGGTGGGGTATCCTGGGGAAGGAATTCCTACCTCATTGGCACCTCCATCCCTCACTCAGAGTACCTTTACCTCCCTGCGGCTAAGGCAGCTGTCCTCTGAGAGTGCACAGGCAGTGGGGCGACCCGCCAGAGTGCTCCCAAATGCCACGTGTCCTCTGGCCATATGCCACTGAGGGGTAACAGCTGTTTCACAATACCACGCGAACTCGGGGCTCTATGGCTAAGTGTAGACTGCTTACACACCCACGGGATTTCATCAGAATTCTATCAGCACTGGAGATTTCAGTTCAGACTCTTCTGTGCTGAACTCCACTGAGCAAACACAATTCCTTGATTTATTTCTTTATAAACAATTTTTTACAGATAAATACAGGTAAACTATTTCCAATTTCCCCCACTTTACTTTTATTGAAATTATTTTCAAATGGGTTGTTTTCCATTCTACCAAAAAGATTCAATACTATTAAAGAGTTACTGTTGTGAAAATTTGGCTCTTCTGCCCTGGATGGTGTGGCTCAGTGGATTGAGCATCAGCCTGGAAACCAAAGGGTTGCTGGTTCGATTCCCAGTCAGGGCACATGCCTGGGTTGCAGGTCTGGTCCCCAGCTGGGGGTGTGCTAGAGGCAACCACACACTGATGCTTATGCTTCTCTCCCTCTCTCTAAAAATAAATAAGTACAATCTTTAAAAAAAATTCTATCTTGTGGGGGATCCCCAACACACAGAGATTCCTCCGTGCTGCAGTTGAAGACTTCTCAGGCAGCTTGGGCTAGGGGAAAGAAGGCCACAAAGCGTTTGCCCTCCTCCAAAGGTTTTTTACTGAGTATACACGTTTGGGGATGCTGCACATACCATAAATCATCACCACTGAAGAATATTCTATAGAAAGGGAGTTGTTAAGTTTAGATAACAATGGAAAGAATGAGACAATCCACTTCAGGCTATGGTCTGTTAGACAAAGTGACGCCAAGAACTCCAGGTAGCCCATAGAATTTTAGGGAGGGTGAGATTACATGCGGGTTAAGGTTTAACATCTGCTGCGGGTACAACACACAAGTCAAGGAAGTTTAGGTCACAGGACAGACTTCAAAGGACATATGGAATGTTCTCAAGCCAGATTCCTACCAGGGACCCCAGCTACAGCATCAAGGCCTATATGCACCTAGTCTTCGCAGCTTTCCAGTTGGGGCTCATAGGCTTGGCTGGGGCTGCTCGGGTCTCCACACCCCAACACCTTCCCAGGGGGTCCCTGACGCTATCTTAGATCAGAGGAAACTATTAATTAAAGTTACTAACAAAACGTAAACTGGCTCTTCTGTTCATTTTTAGTCAAAATGTTCCATGTACAATTTTATTGGATGCTGGTAAAACGTATCAGCAACACTTCTTATGAAACAGATAAAAGGCTGCTCTAGGACAGTGCAGAACTCCACACCCTCATCAGTGTCTCCCTGTGCCTGACTCATGCTACATGGAAAGCCCTGGACGTCGACAGCGGGTGCTGCTGAGGCAGGAAGCAAGCCCACTCCCATTGTCCATGTAGGTCAGAAGCACTTCAAGTCTTCTCCAAATCCTCCTCTCTTCAGTGACAACTCTATGAACTACAGGACCAGACAGAAAATGCAGGGCCTGGTTTAACACTGACAGAGCAGGCTTTGGAATCTGTGGCAAAGACCTGTAACCCTGACACCCTTCTGCAGAGACCTTTAGCAACTAAGTGTCTTAGAAGTGCTATCCACCTGAGGACTCTGGCCAAGCTTTGAGAAGGTGTTGTATTTTCTGATCTCTGTGGGCTTACGGACCCATTAATAATAAACCCAGAAGGCCAAAAAGAAACATGGTAGGAAGGACCCATCCCCAGTTTCCCTGCAAAATTGGATCTCAAATGTGCCAGGCTGATTCTTTCCTAATCCAGTTTAGAAATCTTTAGAGCTACTGTTATGCATGTGGTGGACAAGTGAGTAACAAGACTGAGTCTTGCAAAATGAGGATGTCCTCACATCCAGCCCAGGATCTACCCTCACACCTGTGCCCAGCAGATAAACCTATGCTTATATGAAATAACATTCCACAGAATAACTAGCCATTACAAGATTGTCTCATTTTCTTCAGAGATTGGTTTGCCTTTTTCTCCTGACTAAAAATACCATAGTTTTGCAACAATTTGAGTGACTACAGGAAATGTCTACTTTGAACTTGCTAAGTCAGCACTGTATACAGGCTGAGGGCCCGGGTTGTGGGCAGCTGGGTCAGGTGTGATGCACTCTGGACCAGGCCCGGATGCAGTCACTGGGAGGTGTTAAAGTGATTTATTGCAAATAAAAACCCTTATACCTAACACATTCTCCATTTTCCTGATAACTTAGAACAGATTCATTGTTATTGGTAAAAAAGTACCAACTGATCCCTGCATCCCAATGTTCCTTGAGTGAAGAAGAGGAGGCGAGTTATAGCTATGGTGCTGGGAAGTAAGCCACCCAACGAGATGTAAGGGAACGTCACTGAACATTTACGTCCTGGAAAAAAACAAGTTGAGACTCAAAGGTTTAGACCAGTCCCTCACTGTACAGATAAAGAAAGAGGCCCCAGTGAGGCCGTCAGGTCAAACTGAGGGAGCAGGGCTGAGACTATGATCAGATTTCGTAGCTCCCAACCTGAAGTTCCTTTCCAGCAAAGGAAAGTCGTTTGTTTGCACGTGTGATACTGTGATTCATGATAAGAAATAGATACTTGGTCTTTGTCCCATTTCTGGCACAAAGCTCCTAAAACCCTTGGAATTTCCTAACATCCTAAGATCAGTAACAGTTGGTCTTTTATCATCAATTCCTGAAATAGCTCCAGAGCCATAAGGTGAGAAGAGTGTCTTAGTCATAACAAGCCTTTTTCAACCACACCAGTGTGTACAAATGAGGTGACTTTTGGAAAGTCCCTTGGTAAACTAAGGATAGGGGCTGGCTGCCAGGGGAACCCACAGCTGATCAGAGGATTGGGACTTTGAGTTCCACCCCACCCCCACCAAAACCAAAACCTCTAGGGAGGGGAGGGACTGAGTTCAACCACCAATGGCCAATGATTTAATCATGCTCATGTAACAAAGGCTCCATAAAACCCAAAAGGAAGGTTTCAGACAGCTTCCCAGGATGGTAAACAAGGAGATTCAGAGAGAGTGGTTCCTCTGGACTCTTTCCCTGCACCTTACCCTATGCATCTCTTCTGCCTGGCTATTCCTGAGTTACAGCCTTCTGTACTAAATTGGTAGTCTAGCAGTGAAATGTTTCTGTAAACTGCTCTAATAAATTAAGTGAAAGTTAGGAGGGGATTGTGGGAACCCCTGACTAACAAACAGTCGGTGAGAAGCACAGGTGACAGCCTGGACTTGGGATTGGTGCCTGAAGTCGAGGGAGGCAGTCTTGTAGGACTGAGCCCTGAACCTGTGGGATGTGATGCTATCTCCAGGTAGGCAGTTTCAGAATTGAGTTAATTGCTAGGTGGTGCTGGGAAAACATACGTCAGAAGGGGGTTTTGGAAAGAGGAGGTTTGGGAGGGAGTGCCACCACGATCACTACTTCTGGATTGGGGCCGGGGCAGGGGTGCAGGCTCAAGACATAACTCAAAGCTATTACATAAGTGAGAGATGCCAAGGTGACCTGGGTTTTCTGGCCTGAAGACCTTGGCAATAATTTACCCTCTTTGGACCTCAGTTTCCTCATCTGAAAAATAAAGTCATTTACATTCTTCCTGGAAGCAAATGAGATAAGAAACCTGAAAGCACACTAAAAAGCAGCCAATCGATGTATGTGGCATCCTCCCCACCACACAGAGCAGGACCTGACAGGAGGGAACAGGGGGGCCGGAAGGTCTGGGGGCTGAGGGGTGGAGCACAGGGCACACAGGCCACAATCATGCAGAGTATTCAGGGGCCCTGGCAGGCATGGCTCAGTGGATTGAGCAACAGTGTGCGAACTAAAACAACGCCAGTTTGGGGCATGTAAGGGGCAACCGATGGATGTATCTCTCACGCATTGGTACCTCTTTCTCTTCCTCCCTTCCTCCCTCCTTCCCCCTCACTCTAAAAATAAATAGATAAAATCTTGGGGGAAAACGGTATGCTGGGGATAGGCAATGGCCATCCTTGCCAGTCCCATCTCTGTTTCCTTGAAACTTCCAGAACACCCTGTATGGCACTTTCTGTACAGCCAATGTGGAATTATGGTCCCAGTTTAAACTCTACAGCACAGGTGGCAAAAACAAGGCCCACGGGCTGAGTCTGGCCCTCCACTTTGTTTTATCCGACCTGGCGCCTTGTTTCTACCAGGCTCACTTAACTGTTAAGGAGTAATTAATTACATTTACACAGTCCTAAAATTATATTTGGCTCTTTGAAGGCAACCAGGAGGCTGATGTGGCCCCGGATAAAAATGAGTCTGACACCCCTGCTCTACAGCATCCACTCTTATACATGATGGTAACAGGTCTCGTTTATTGAGTCATTACCATGGGCAGCCACTGGGCTGTACATGTCTCCGCATTTATATCAAATGACACTAATGGTAACTCCATTTTGCAGAAGACAACATCAAGGTAAGTCACTTGCCCAGGGTAACCAGCCACAGAGCCAGAGCTGGTACATACACCCTAGAAAGTCTGACCTCCTTGTAAGGACCTTGTGCGCCAAGCTGTGTGAGTAGTGGACATTACACAGCAGAAACAAGCTAAACACTACAGACACAGTATTTATTACTAAATACTAATTTAAATCTCCCATATTGTCCCAATTTCTCCTGAAGTACCCACAATCCCAGGTAATCCCATAAAATGAAACACTGAATAATTTTTTTCTGGGAATTCTGTTAATATAGAAGCACGGAGTTCTGTTTTTCATTTGGCACATGAGCCTACAGCACTGGTAGTAAGATGGTGAGTTTGGAAATTACCTTTTAAATGAAAATTAAAAGGCAAAAGGTAAGAAAATGGAAAAAATATGAAGCGCTATGGAAAAACACCTTCTTGCCTGATAGGTCATCTGGTGATCAAGATGGATCCTACCACTCTATTGCCCCAATCTTTTCACGTAATTGTACCGCCATGATTCAGTACCCACAGCCCTACGGAATGATAAATACTGTGATCTTTATGAGCTACCTAAAGGTTAAGATATTTAGGAAATTGATACCATTTTGGGGAAAGAGTCCAAATCAAATTCAAATCAGCCCTGCAAACAAAGATAAACCAAAGGTCTGCAAAGATGTCTAACTGACATGATTTTTGTTAAATTTCATGAGATGTTCATCAGCAGTACCCAGGAAGAATGTACGGGGTGCACGTGATCAATTGGCAATAACTCTGCACCTCCTCATTTCACGTGCTTATTAATTTTGAAAAACTATGTTTCTAAGGTTATGATTTAACATCATTGCTTCAGATATAAAGTATTAAATTCTGAGAGCAACTGTCATGTCAAAGGAATACAATGTTAGAGCAACCATCATTTCTGGACTGTGTGCAGGGTGAACGGCTAAGGAAATTGCAGACTTCAATTAACATCCCTTTACGTACAGTTGACAATGTGAAGAAGGTGTATGATGCTGATCTGATGTCGCCACACCAGCAAGGAACACATAAGGTACACAAGAACCACACAAGTCCAGATATCATACACAGAATCCAGCAGATCATCAATGAAGATCCAGGATGTTTACCTTGATGTTTTAAGAGAAGTAGTTATACCATGGATGAAGCAAGTCACAAACGGACATCATTTTATCTTCCAATAAGATGGTGCACCAGCACATAACGCCAAAAAGGTGCAAGAATTTCTCAGTGTCGATGTTCCTGAATTCTGGTCAAAGGGAATCTGGTTGCCTAGTTCACCAGATGCAAATCTGAAAGACTATTCTGTATGCAGCATTTTGTAAGAGAGAAGTCATAAACAACCTCATTCCAATAAAGAGGCTGTTAAAACTAAGACTGAAAATGTTATGATGTCCATGGATAAAGAAGTTAATTAAAGTGCGCTCAAGATTCCAAAGTGGAATTGAGTCTACTATTGCAGCAAGTGGAGACAGTATTTTTTTTTTTTTTTTTTAAGATTTTATTATTTTTAGAGAGAAGGGCAGGGAGGGAGGAAGAATGGGGGAGAAACATCAATGTATGGTTACCTTTCACCTGCCTCCAGCTACAGACCTGGATGGAGGCCTGGCTTGCAACCTGGTTACGTTGCCCTGGCTGGGAATCGAACCAGCGACCTTTGGGTTGGCAGGCTGGCACCTTATCCACTGTGCCTCCAGCCAAGTAGAGACTTTTTTGAACAAATTAAAAAATAATGACTACATTATGCACTTATACGTAAGAATACATTTATTTCAAAATATAACACTTTTGTGGTATGTTGTTTATTTTACTAAAGTTTTGCTAATTGATCGTGAGTACCCTGTTTAAGAGATGCCTGATTTTCCCTGAGAAAGCGACAGGCAGAATTTCTAGGAGACCCCCTAACTGCGTCTGAGACTAGACCCTGCCTGGTGCCCTGGGAGCTAGGTGAGCACATGGTAAGTAAGTGCCTCCAGTTGCCTTTCTCTCTTCCATCTAATTTACCTTCAGAGGCCGTTGGGGCATGTTGTGTCTTGACTTTTCCATGGATGAAGTGAAAGAGGTGAGCCAAGAGCCCAGCTCAAGGTTACACAGCTAGAAGAGCCAAGGACAGTCTGACAGCCAGACCCAGCTGCTTCCTGTCTTTCAACAGTGTCCTGCTGAAGTGGACACTTAGCTGGACCAGGGACCAGGGAATGGAGCTCCCAGGAAACAACACACTTTCACTTGCCACCCAGTGCAGGGTCTTGACCTATGTTTACTGCCAGGTCAAAGAGTAAGCCCACTGGTGAGTAAACCAACAATGACCCCAGGAACCCACACACGGTCATGGGCATCAAGCATCTTCCTGGGTCAGGCTGACTGGGGCCCTTGGACTTCACACAGGCCCTTTGATTTGACAGGGCAGCTGAGGAAGGACAGGGGCAACTGGCTCAAGTTACAACTCTTCCAATACTCTTTAACATTTATCTTGTGATATAAATTAAAGTTTTTGTGCTCTGGGGACCAGATACTTCTCATTTTGCAAAAGTGCAAGCTTCTCCTTTAAGACCTGATTTCTCGGGACCTGTGCTCTGCCTGCCGCCCCAGTTCCCTCCCTGACCCTCCCTCCTATGCTGATGCGCTATTTTAACGCTGCCCCAGTTCCGCCTGACTCTGGGATCACCTAAACAGACAAGAATCCAGAAGAAGCAACCAAGGAAAATGAAGCCATTTTGGGGCTTGGGGACTGCTACCCCCAATAATGCATCCCTACTCTCCAGTTCCTGGTTTCCAGCCTGGACCCTTCCCTCTCACATACTGGTGCTTAACGTCTGCAAAATGAGATATGAAATGAGACGTGACTAAATAATTTGATTCAGAAGGATTTATTACAAATGTTAAAAGCTAGAGGTAACATGGGACAACTTTCTTTTACTACAGAGATACATCCCCAAGAGTAGAGAGGCTAAAAGTATCACATTCTCCTCCCCCACCCCTTTCTAAGAAATAACTGGAAATCACTGTAGTCTGTGATTTGCTGAGGTGTGGGTTGGTCTCTCCTGGAGAATATTCTGGACTAGGGAGAGGCTGAGGAATTCTGGCTTCTGCCTCTTTCAACACTGTTTTCCTGGACTAGGCCTCCAGATTTCTGTTCTAAGGCCAGCCCCCCACCAAAAAACAGGAATTGTTTTCTGAAGGGCAGACCCCTTGTACTACTGGCTTTCCCTGCTAGGTTGAGTGTTCTAGGAACCCATCTGTATCAATGTGCCAGCAGGCATTATTGTGAGAGGCTGCATTTGGCCTCAGTAAATTTTTTGAATATTCTTTCAAGCATTTGCCCATTTCATGACGGGTGATTTATAAGCGCACCTGCTTAGCACTAAGTGCTCAGCAGTTTTTGCCCAAAAATGGCATGATCCCAATGACCTGCCCTCCCTATTCACCCAATCTTGTCCCTAAGCAACTTCTTTTTGTTTCCCTAAAAAATGTCCTCAAAAAGAAACATTTTGCAGATATGCAAGAGGTGAAACAAAAACTGGCAGAAGCACTAAAAGGCATCAAAACTGACGGGTTCAAAAACTGTTTTGAGCAGTGAAAAAAAGTCTCGATAGGTGTACCGCATCAAATGGAGAGTTCTTTGAAGGCAACTGATGTTTAAACATGCAAGAATAAGTGCACAATTTTTTAACAAATAAATTCCAGTTTTTGGGATTCCCATTCATATATGTGTATTTTTCCTAACCTGTCTGTTGTGAGTTAACTTGATGCACCAATCTGACTGGGTCGTTGGGTACCCAGATATTTGGTTAAACATTATCTCTGGGTGTGGCTCTGTGGGTGTTTCTGTATGAGATTGATATTCGAGTTGGCAGACCAAGTAAAGCAGATTCGGGAGGGCACAAAGTGGGGAAGTGGCAGCATCCCATCCATTGAAGACTAGAATAAAATGGTTGGAGAGGAGCCCTAGCAGGTAGGACAGTGGCTAAGGCACCGACCTGCGAACCCAATGGTCGCTGGTTTTATTCCCAGTCAGGGCACATAACCATGGTTGCAAGCCAGGTCTCCAGCCAGGTCTATGGCTAGAGGCAGGTGAAAGGCAACCATACATTGATGCCTCTTTCCCTTCCCCTCTCTCCAAAAAAAATAATAAATAAAAGGCTGGAGGAATAGAGATTTTGGGTTCTGTGCCTATTTCCTCTGGGACACTGGTCTTTTCCTACCCTCAGACTGGGACTTATCATCAGTTCTCCTGGTTCTCAAGCTTCAGACTTGGTCTAGAACTAAAGGCAATGGGCTCTCAATAGGTTTTCTAGCAGATTATGGGACTTCTCAGCTTCCTTGATTACATGAGCCAGTTTCTTATAATAATAAATAATCTCTCTTTAGACACACACACACACACACACACCATGGTTCTGTTTCTCTCGAGAACCCTAATATATCCGTTTATTAAAATACCTGCAATAAAATGTAAAAGATTGATAATATCAAATGTTGGTGAAAATGTGGAGCACCTGAAACTTTCCTTTTGTTGGAGGGAGTACAAAACGACACCGTCACTTTGGAAAAAGACCTAGTAGTTCCTTGCAATTCCTCATCTAAATATTTACCCCCCAAAATAAAAAATGTCTACAAATAGATATGTATAAAGATGTAGAGCAGGCAAAAGTTGGAACCCAACTGTCCATCAACAGAATAGATAAGCAAAATGTGGTACAATCATGAATGCAACAAAAACCTACTTAGTAATAAAAAGCAACGAACTTGATAATATGCGAAAACACCTAAATATTAAATAACAAACTGGTGAAGGACACAGAGGTGCACATATTGGCCTGGCTGGTGTTGCTCAGTGGCTTGAGCGCTGGCCTGTGAAACTGAAGGTAGCCAGCTTGATTCCTAGTCAGGGTGCATGCCTGGGCTGCAGGCAGACGAAGTACCCGGTTCGGGGCACGCAAGAGGCAATTCACTGATGTTTCTCTCCCACTTTCCCCTTCCCTTTTCCTCTCTGAAATAAATCAATACAACTGATTTTTGTTTTTTTTGTTGTTTTTTTTTTTTTATAAATACATATTATGATTCTAATTATATGAAGTTCTAGAACTGGGTAATCTAACCTATGGTAGAAAAGGAAACAGAACAAGTGGCTATCTTTAGAAGGTAGGAGCTGGGGCAGAGGTCTGCTGGAAAAGGGATGAGAGAACTTTCTGGAGTGATGAAAATGTTCCATATCACAAGGAGGATTTAGGTAACACATATGCATGCATTTGTCAAAATTCAATGAATGTACTATTAAGATTTGAGATTTCATTGTTTGTAATTTGTACCTCAATCAGAAAAAAAGCATGAACAAATATCCAACTGTAGTTAAAGACAAACATGAGGAGGCTTTTAGAGGGAGGTATACTGACGTTTGCATTAAAAATGAAATGCATCAAATAAGATTCATAATTTAAATTTCTTTCAGCGTTCTTGTACACTTGAAATTCCCATAATAAAACACTGGAAAGTGTCAAGTAGCGAGATGTACATGTGTGTTAAGTTAGCCAGTGGTGGGGGAAGGCCCCTCTGGAGAAGTGACAGGCAAGTAGACACCTTGGTGTGCTAGAAGGACAGCAGGGCTGAGGAATAATCCAAGATGGAGACGTAGATAGACATGCTGCGTCTCCTTCCACAATCACAAACGAATACACACCTACCTCAAAGCTAGAAACAACCAGAAATTCCAGAATACTGAGCTGCATGGAAGTCCAACAAACAAAAGACATAAAGAGGACATACTCATCTAGACAGGAGGGGTGGAGCCAGGACAGAGAGGACGCAGTTTGGTGAAGCGGTTTTGTGGCGTGGGCACGGCAGCTGCAGTGGGACGGCGATTGTGGCTGACCAGCAGAAAGCGCAGTCAACACTAGGGACACCTGTTGAGTGCTCCTGGCACCAGACCAGACAGTGTGGCTCACGGTTCCAGTGCCAGGGGGAAAATAAAGCCACATTGCTTCTGACTATGAAAACAAGTGGGGGTTGGGGCAGAGGAAGAAACTGCCAGTCTTTAAGCAGAGTCCCTTGCTCAGAGGCCCCCACCATTCTGGAACATCCACAGATCCACCTACTCTGGGAACCATGGCCAGAGCAACAGCTAGAAAGGCACCAGTCTCATCCTGGAAGCAAGAAGTGCCTGGAAAAGGGGTGAGTGCTGAGCAAGCAGCATTGTTCCCTTTCAGACCCCTCCCCCACGTACAGTGACACATCATGGTGAAACAGGTCACCTGTACTGACAAATACCCAAGCCTCTGCCCCTTACAATGTAACAGGTGCAACAGCTTTACCTAAGACACAGGGCAAACACAGAAACCTGTCAAGTTGAGGAGACAAAGAAATATGGCTCAAAAAAGGGAACAGATCAAGGTTCCAGTGGCCAAACTAAGCAATGAGGAAATAGTCAGCGTGACAGATATCTTTAAATATGGCAAACGCAAAAAGGAAGAAGTGAAGGAAAATACACACAAAACCAATGGTGAAGGGAAGGAAAATGGGGTTCAAATCAACTATTTGGAACTTAAGGAAGAAATAAAAAGTCAACCAGTACAAAAAGAGGAAATAAAAATTGAAAAAAATCAAGGAGAGGTTTAGGAACCTATGGAATAACTATTTATTTATTTTAAAAAAATTTTTAAGAGATTTCATTTATTATTTTTCAGAGAGAGGGGAAGAGAGAGATGCAGAGAGGGAAAGAGACATCAGTGTATGGTTGCCTTTCACCTGCCTCCAGCTATGGATCTAGCTGGAGACCTGGCTTGCAATCTGGTTATGCTGCACTGGCTAGGGAATCGAACCAGCAACCTTTGGGTTTGCAGGCCAGTGCCTAATCCACTGGGCCACCAGCCAGGGGTTGGAATGACTTTAAATGTGCCAACATCCGCATCATAGGGGTGCCAAAAGGAGAAGAAGAAGATCAAGAAATTGAAAACCTATGTGAAAAAATGATGAGGGAGCCCTGGCTGGTGTGGCTCAGTGGATTAAGCACTGGCCTGTGAACCAAAGGGTTCCTGGTTCAATTTCCAGTCAGGGCACATGCCTGGGTTGTAGACCAGGTCCCCAGTTGGGGGCACGCAAGAGGCAATCACCAATGATGTTTCTCTTCCTCTCTTTCTCCGTCATTTCCCCTCTCTCTAAAAATAAATAAATAAAATCTTTTTTTTTTTTTTTTTTTTAAATGTAGAATGAGGCCCCGGCTGGTGGCACAGTGGATAAGGCACCAGCTTGCAAACCCAGGGGTTGCTGGTTCCATTCCCAGCCAGGGCACATAACCAGGTTGCAAGCCAGATCTACACCCAGGTCCGTAGCTGGAGGCAGGTGAAAAGCAACCATACATTGATGCTTCTGTCCTTCTCTGCCTCTCTTCTTTCCCCTCTCTCTAAAAATAATAAATTAAAAAAATATATTTAATAAATAAATAAATGTAGAAGGAAAACTTCCCTAATTTGGCAAAGAAAATAGACTTACAAGTCTAGGAAGCAAAGAGTCCAAAACAAGCTAGATCCAAATTGGACCACAAAGGACACACCATAATTAAAATGCCAAAGATTAAAGATAAAGAGGAATCTTAAAAGCAGTGAGAGAAAAGAAGAGAGTTACCTACAAAGGGGTTCTTATAAAACTATCAGCTGATTTCTCAAAAGAAACTTTTCAGGCTAGAAGGGACGGGCAAGAAGTATTCAAAGTGATGGAAAGCAAGGACCCATAACCAAGATTACTCTATCCAGTAAAGATACCATTTAGTATGGAAGGGCAGATAAAATGCTTCCCAGACAAGGTAAAGCTAAAGAAGTTCATCATCACCAGGCCATTATTATATGAAATGTTAAAGGGACTTATTCTAGAAAAAGAGCATAAAAATTATGAACATTAAAAAGACAACAAGCTCACAACTATCAATAATAGAGCCTAAAAGATAAAAGCAAAAACAAAAACAAAAACTAGGCAAACAACCAGGTTAGGATCAGAATCATAGGTATGGGGATCATTGGGAAGGTTATCAGCTGGGAGGGGGAAGGGGTGAAATGGGGAAAGGGTCCAGGAATTAAGAAACATAATAGCAAGGTACAAGACAGAAAAAAGTTAAGACTAATAGAGGAAAGGATGAAATAAGAGAATTTATATGTACAACCCATGGACATGAACTAAAGGGGGTGGGAGTTTGGGAGGGAATGGAGGTCCTCCCATATGGGAGGGTGGAAGGGAGCGAAGGGAAAAGAATTTGGGACAACTATAACAGCGTAAGTAATAAAACATATTAAAATTTTTTTAAACAGCAAGGGCCAAGTCACTATGCACAGCAAGTCTAGGTATTAAGGCCGTGGGCGATAGCGGGCTCTTTAGGCTCAGATACCTTTCTTTTATTCTGGCAGCTAAATGAGTATCTTATCTAATGACAAAATTTCTTTTTTTTCTTCAGCTTTACCATGGTAACATAGACAAATAAAATTACAATATATTTAAAGTCAATGATTTGACATAGGTATAAATTGTGAAAGGATTCCCACAATCAAGTTAATTAACATACCAATGATCTCACATTAGTTACCCTTTTTAGGGAGGTGCATGTCAGAATGTTTAACATCTCAATAAATTTCAACAATATGATACAGGATTTTACAGTTTCAGGTTTTATGCTCAAGTCTTCCTTCCATTTTGAGTTGATTTTTTGTATGCTGTAAGCTAGGGGATCTAAGTTCATTCTTTTGTATGTAGCTATAGTTTTCCTAATACCATTTACTTAAAGAGATTATCCTTTCCCCATTGTGTATTCTTGGTGCCTTTGTAAAAATTAATTGACCATATATGTTTTTTTCCTGAACTCTATTCTGTTCCACTGGTCAATGTGTCTGTTTTTAAGCCAGTACCATACTGTTTTGATTACAACAGTTTTGTAACATTCTGAAGCCAGAAAGTACAATGCCTCCAGCTTTATTCTTCAAGATGCTTTAGCTATTTAGGGTCTTGTGGTTCCACATAGATTTTAGGATTGTTTTTTCTATTTCTGTTAAAAATGTCAATGAAATTTTGACAGGGATTGCATTTAATCTGTAGATTGCTTTCAATAATATGGACACCTACCAATATTAATTCTTCCAATCCATTTACATAGGAAAATGTTTCCCTTTATCTCTGTTTTCTTCAATTTCTTTCAATGTCTTACAGATTTTAGTGTACGGATCTTTCACCTCCTTGGTTAAATTTATTCCTATTTTATTTTTTTTATGCTACTGTAAATGGATTTGACTTTTGTTTATTAGCTGTAACAGGTTTTTAGTGATTATTTTTCCTTTGTAAATAGTATGTTCCTTTGGTCTGAAAGCCTGAAATATTTTCCCCTTTCTCCTTAGAGTTCAGTAATTTTACCAGAATATGCTTAGACGCATTTTAGTTATTTCCCATAGTGGCAAGTTATGAGTGCCATTTACTAAATATCTCCAGCTTTCCTCCTTCCAGCTATATAGTAGGACTGCACCTGTGGGCTCCCTTTGAAATTAAAGGTAGATTTATAATTTACTTTTGGCCAGAAATAATGTATATACTTCCAAGTGGATGTTACGCACTAGTCCATGGTTCACCATGTTATCTGCACTGGGAACTACAGCATGGGGAAAAACTAGTTATTGAGTTAAACCACTGGGCTGCTTTGCTATTATAGTTCTATTAGCCTATACTGACTGATACACCTTTCTCCTCTGCCTTTTTCTCCTTCTAGTACTTCTATGCTAGTCCTTCTAGTACTCCTACTGCTAGGTAGATATCAAATGTTTTGATTCCATATTCCAGGTCTCTTATCTTCTTCTCTATAATTTCTTAGCTTAGCATTTTTCTCAGGAGCTCAGCCTTTCTAACTCCTTCAAGGCCTTGCCTGCCTGCCTGCCTGCCCTGGCTTGGCATTGGAAGATACCAAAGAAATAAGACATGCATTCCAATCACTACCTTCCCAGAGTCCTCTCTGCTTGGATATTCATATTCTGTTCTTTAAATATACATACTTCTTTGTATGAGCCAAAATTCACATACTTGTCATTTGCAGCATCTATGCATTCTACAGTGATATGTTGTGCTTAGCTATTTTTGTTCTGTGGACATTGGGATTCCCAATTTTTACCCACTAAAAAGACTTAGTAATGATCTCCACTCTCTACTCTTGGCATGGTATATTCCACCTCCAATAGGTTTTTGCTCTTTACTGATTCTAGGATGACTGGTTTGGAAGAAAGAAAATCTATGAGGAGTCAGAAGAAACAGCCTCTCTCAATCACTAGCCAGGTGACCTGTACAAGCTACTTAGCAATATTTGCATAGTTCCTGCCTATTGCTTATGTCAGTGTTGTTCTAAAGCCTAATCAAAGATGATGTGAAAGCATTCTGTACAGAACAAAGCATGTGAAACGTGCAGTGGCTGTTTTACCAGGGTAAGTGCAAGTTTATTTGCATTCAGTACAACTCAAAAATATTCTGAGACTTGTTGATAAAACTGCCTATTTGAGGAAATGCACAAATTCTTCAGGCAAAGAAGAAAAATGAGCTGACCTTACATAATGTATTTTGTGGACTCTAAGATGCCATCAATTTTAAGAGACACCATTATAAAACTCCATGAGAGAGACAGAAGAGAATAAAAAGCTGCCAATGGTAATTTTAAGATGTGATGATATGACTCAACTTGATTTTAAGAGTTGTTAAATTGTGAAATGTATATGACCCTAGAATCAATGAATATATGAAAAATGCATATATGAATATTTTAAAATAGAGGCTGAATTCAGTCACAAAAGGAATACATTTATTCCTGATCTACAAATGTGAACAGGCTCAATGAAGATATTCACAGTGGGAACAAAGAAAAGAATGGCAGGGTGTGCACACGGATGTGTGCCTAGAGACATCCAACCCATCCCGCTGCTACAGCAAGTTCAGGCTGCAATCCTGGTGGGTGGATCCCTACAATAGCCTTCCAGTCAAATGAAGAATGGGAAACGCATTGCCAGAAGCAGAAACTATGGCTACTAATTGGTCCTGTTCCTTTTGACTCTCTAACCCATTTCTTCACAGAGAGGAATGTTTAGGAGGGTGATGATGGAGAGGTGGGTGTGGGGACATGATGGTCCAATGACCTGAGCATGAGCAGGTACAGATACGAAAAAAGATGGAAGCCTCAACATGTGTTCAAGTCCTCGACTACTGGCCAGGAAAGATGAATGTCAAATTAAAGCCCCTTGTTACCTAGCTACCATGCTTGGGCAAGTTGAGGGGCATCCAATTATGACTCAAAAAAGTGTGGATGTAGTCTCCAGAGCAACTTGGCTTTTATTTTAGAGATGTCTTATTTAAAGGATGGACCATCTGTTCAAAGAGGAAGATTGCCTAGTATCCAAAGCCAGAATTTATTTAATGTCTAAATTCTTAGACATTAGGGATTACCTACAAGCTAGGCAATGGGATAGATAGGTCTGGCCAGGTCTAGCCAGGAAATGCCTAGTTACTGAACTGAATACCATACTTTCCTCTCAAAGGCTGTCTGCCTTCCAATACCCTACACACTGCACACTTAGGCCCCAATACTCACAGCAGCTTCTGGAGTGTTTGAAAATGCTAGAGAATGCTCTTAGAAAAAAGTGAAATTCCCTAGCCTTTTTCTCACAAACTTAAGTGAGGAATGGGGCCAAGGACCACCTCCCCTCAAAAAAGTCAGAGAGACAATAGAATCTGGTTCTTAAGCAAATAAAGAGGTTACCAACCCACTGAGGATCTGCGGATTGCCTCCACATTAGCAAAAGAAGGGTGCTTCACTTCCAATTTTACGGGGGTGCTGTCTGAGCAGGACACCAGCCATGCAGGTCTGTCTCACTCTGCAAGTGCCCTCAGCAGACTTTCCTAGAGAAACATGACTGCTTGCAACCACTCTGTTGCTGGCCTGTTTCTCCCATGGATACAGAATCTTTTCCAAGTCCTGGGATCTTTATTAATATATTTAAAAATTCCAATGGATGTAATACAACAACAATAAAATTAAATTTAAAAACATTTCAGCCTTTAACTGACTTTGCTTTTTTCATTGTGTGTGCGTGTATGTGCTTGTGAGTGCTTGGAGGTGAGGTTGAAGGAGAAAAGGAAAGTCAGGGAAGGGGAAAAAATAAAGAAAAAAGTTCCACATACAATCTATACAGGTCCAATCATTTATTTCTGGGTTCCTGGAGGCATTATCCACCCAATGTCCTTATGAATGATAGGGATTGTTTTCAATGACAAGAAGGAAAATGCTTGATTGAACATATTGCTCATTCATGTTCAGCCAGTATCTGACTCAAAAGGCAAATAGACATGATGCTCAAATCTAAGTGACTGTTCATACTGAAAAACACCATTTGCTTGGCACTCAGGAACGTGCATTTATTGATGCTGACAGCTCTGGCCTTCATGTCACAGAGGGTCTGCTAGAAGCCTTACAATACAAGCTTGGGATGCAGGACACATAGTGCTGTATTTTCGTCATAAAAATGATCAGCTCTGGCTTGGGCCCTGGCGTGCAGCAATGCTGCAGGCTGAGCCTGGCTATTTGGCAGAATGAACATGGGCTGGCTTCTTGCCTGGGCCTAGCCCTGGCCTGGTCTCAGCAGAGCATAGTCTGCTCAGCTGTACCTCCAACACAGAAGTAGATGGAGGTGGAACTCAGAGGACATGATCCTGTAGGCCACAACTGTGCTTTGAAATAGTATTTAAAGAAGAAGAAGTGAAAAGAATCGAATGGGATTGTTGAGAGCTTGACAGCAGTGGAACGATCTGTTCCATCACAGGGAACAATTGTCAGTGTGTGAGAAGGCCTTAATGCTTCAGGACTTCTTTTTTGTCATCCACAGCTGAGTACCACACAGAAAGAGAGGGAAAGACCCCAGACAGCTATAAGCTACTGACTAATGAGTTAAGACAGGATTTCCTAGAGACCCTCCAGGAACAAAAGCATGAGCAAAAAGGGTCAACAACTCTAAGTTCCCCAAAAGAGCGAGTGACTTATCAAGATTCATAGAATGTGCCATTATACTGGTTTTCTTTATTTTTGGTTCAGATTATTTCAAGTGTGGTAGACAAAAATGGGAGGGAGAAGAGGAAGAGACTCCAACAAGGTAGGAGGAACATGGATGACGGCAACACTTCACAAATCTTTATTCATAACAATGGTTCCAAAGTTAAGAAACCAGGGATCTCTTAATGATAGACAAGAAGTGGCTGGCTGGCTGGCAAGCAAAAATCTGTGATATGATGCAATATTAAAATCAAGTGTATGTCAGTGGACAAAATATTAAGCCAGTAAGCAGTTTCTCTAGTGGACCTTATAAATGCTTATGAAATGGAAAGGCCATATGATCTGGGAATTCCTTCTTCACACAAATATTTTGCCTCAATGACTATTTTTACATAGATTTTGATATTCCCCCATTTAAGCCAGCACATAGACTTCCCAGAATATTGGTATCAACAGCCAAAATATTCACAAACACCACGTATTGAAATCCTTGGACAATAACAGAATTAAAAAACAAGCAGGTGCCCTGGTTGGCGTGACTCACTGGATTGGGCACCAACTGGCCTTCAAACCAAAGTCGAACCTGACTGGCTTCGATTCCCAGTCAAGGCACATATCTAGGTTGCAGGCCAGGTCCCTGCTTAGGGGCGCACAAGAGGCAACCTGACATGGATGTTTCTCTCCCTCTCTAAACAAACAAACAAGCAGCCCAACAAAATGAAACCACATGGATCTTGATTCAGAACCCCAGCATTCAAGTCACAAGATTACGTAGCCCAAGGACAAGTCACCTAATCTTGCCCCGCTTCCATTTTTCCATCTGTAAAACAAGCCTAGTTTTACCAAACTAGCCACTAAATGAGAGAATGTGTGTGAATAGCTACATAATTGTGTGGTAGGCAGAATAATGATCCCCCAAAGATATCCACATCTTAACCCCTATAACTCATGAATATTAGCTTTTCGGGGGCAGGGGGGGAAGGTTTCCTGATGTGAAAAATTAAGAATTTTAAAATTAGAGAGTATCTAGGTGGACCCAATGTAATCACAAGGAAAGGGGGAAACAGAACCAGGGAAGCAGATGTAAGAGAGAGATTTGAAAATGCTATGCTGCTGGCTTTTAAGACAGAAGAAAAGGCCACGCACCAAGGTGAGCAGGCAGTCTCTAGAAGCTGAAAAAGGCGTGGGGACGAGTTCACAAATTCTCCTCTAGAACCTCCAGAAGAAATGCAATCCTGCCAACACATTAATTTTGGCCCAGACTTTTCATCTTCAAAAATGTAAGAGAAAAACATCTGTATTGTCCAATTTATGATAATATGTTACAGCAGTAATAGGAAACCAATACAAGATGTTATAGAAGACATGATTACTTTCCTAAAGAATCAAAATGTAAACAGGAAGTAGCTGGGGTTCTGTGATTCTACTAAAAATTATTGAAGCATGGCATCCTCTCTTGAGACACCAGTAAAAACTGTACAGCTATTTGCCACACTCAAGTACGATGAGCAATCAAGTCAGTCTGCCTGTCAATTCATTTTTATTTTAGTTATTAACTGGTAAAGAAACATGGCAAAACTTTAAATAAAATTTCTGCCTTCAAGGAATTGAGAATCTATTAGGATTAAAGAGAGAAAATAAGATCACAGACCTCTCATTATTTTCACTATTATCCTGTCCTTATGTAACTGTCTAGTGAATGTATCTGACATGCAGCTTCTTGACCTGGACACTCCTGGAATGGATGACAGAGGATTGATCCATCATCTTCCTGAAATACTATGCCATGTTCTACGGGAGGTATACTTTTATAGAGACTGTATCCGAAGATGTAGACTGTCAAAGGGTTAGGGTTTATAAGTCAAAAGTTTAGAACCATTTGTATGATAAGCAAAAAATTAGAAAACTTTTGGCCAAGATGGCAGAGTAGGTAGGACACTGTAAGAGGGGGGACATCTACAAGCCAAGAAGAGAGCCCTCACCAGGTACTGTCACCACCAGACCTTAGTCTGGGATTTCTGGACTTCAGAACCATGAGAAAATAAATTCCTATTGTTTAAACAAACAAAAAATATAGATAATAAAATAAAGCATGTTATAATAAATGTTTTGAGAACAGTCCAAATGTTGAAACCTTTTAGTATGGAGAAGAGGGAACTCCAAGGGAAAACGAAAACTGAACCAGACCCTCAGGATCATTCAGTACTTCTTAAAACACCCAAAGGTCAATTATAACAAGTTCCATTAAACTCATTTTCCTCCTCTAATGAGTTGGCATACGTGTGCTAGTTGCTACCTGACACAACACTCTCAATTCCACCTACACCCTCAGCAACAGCTTGCTCTAGTTACAATGAAAACACCTTGCAAAGAGTTGTCTGCAATGGCCTTCACTGCATCTTCTAGTCCCTCCTTAGTTATTCCAACCTCCAAAATTGCCCTTTCCAAGGCTACCAGTGACCTCCATGTTGTCGTATCCTAAAGTCAATTCTCCTGCAATCAGCAGCATTTAAGAAATGCTCCACCGTCCCCCCTCCACTGTCATACTTGCTTTTGGTCCCTACAATGCCCCAGAACATCTGCTAGTTCCTTGCCACTTCCTTAAACAATCCACCTAAAACAGCCATCACTCAATCTTCCCCCACCACAACCCAATTTACTTTTTTTCTTAGCACTTACCACCACTGCACCTGCTGTCTGTCACCCCCATTACAATATAAGCTCCTTGAAGGCAGAGTCTTTTGCTTTTACTGTGTCCCCAAATCATGGCACATGATAGGCTCTTATAGATATCTGTTGGATGAATAAATATCACACTCTGCGGAGTTATGTGGAAAGGCCCAGCTGTATAACCGAAAAAGGGTAACAAATTAAGGGTATGTTAGACTGCTGTTTGAATCCATTCCCAGAGGAGGCTGCCTTATGTCAGTCAATGCTCCAGCAACTGCCATCCACAGCAAGGGTTAAGTGGGCTGGTAAAGTGTGTGAGAGTCAGAATGTCAGTTAAAAACCCAGTGTGGTCATGCTGCTTCCTGCCCAACTTATGATTCTGATTACAGGTGCTGATAATAATCACATGTGCACACCCATGAGCACAGACTGCAGGCACCCCTTGCCATAAGCAATGTGGCATGTTGTAGATGTGAAGGAATCTGCTTAGGTCAACACCTGGGCAGCCTGGGGACAGCAAAAAGGTCAGCCCTGCTCCCATGCTCAACCAACAAGAGCAGGCAGGCAGGGTCTCCCTCCCTCCTTTCCTACACCTCCCCACCCTGCCCATTGCCCGGATGTGATTGAAGAGCAGGATGGGGTGAACTGGGCTTCCTACCCCAGGCTGGGAGTGACTGGGGACCCAATACCTATTTCCTGGACAATGGGGACTTCTGAATGTTTCTGCAGTCTGACAAATAGTTCAAAAAAAAAAAAAAAATAAACAAAAAACAAAATAAAACAAAACATGCACACCCTTTAACTATGGAAATTTTAAAACAAAGAAAACAGTTTAATGAGCCTCCAGTTACTCATCATCCAGCCTCAACAATGGTGAACTCAACGTTGATTCTATCTCATTTTCTCCTGGGGTATCCATGTCTTGGTTTGCCTGGACAATCCTGGTTTAAGCTTGTTGTTCTCCTGTAATTAGTACCCTGTTTCAGTCTCAAACATGCCTGGGATTGGACCATAAATTATATAGTCACCTGATCTTTACCCCAACACATTTCCCTCTGTGCCCTGAAATTCAAAGCAAATTCCAGATATAAATCCATTCATAAATATTTCATGATGTGATACCAAAGATTTTAATATAGCTCAACATCTTTTAGACACCAACCCATGAAGCACTTCCTTCCTCCCAACACTGCTGCCGGGAGCTTTCAGGTCTCATATGCATGGAACCAGGGAGGGGGTGACAGTGAGAACGGCTCCCCGACAGGCTCTGCATTATGCACTTGCATGTGGACCCTCCACACCCATGCTGTGGGCCAACGATGTGACCCCAGCTCATGCACAGGGTTGGCACATGGGTAAAGGAGCCCAATGTGTTCTTATGCTAGCTTGATCGCTCCGTGCGACTGGTCTCCTTCCACTAGACCACGCCACCTCCGTGCAGGAGCCCAGAGTCAGTCACTCCTGTGCGGGCTGACTCTGGGCTCCTGACTAGGCCTCTGCAGCAGCAACTTACTTCATACGTGGACATAGAAGGGGCAGTTTGAGTTTGAACAATTCAACTCAAACTTCACAGAGAATAAAACCCTGACTACTGCCTCTGCTTTGCTGGATGGTGTGTTACTGCAAGATTCCAGTCAGGTTAAAAGCTGGGGCAATTGAAGCAACCTACCTTTCTAGAACTTAGGAGAAAATAAGGAGAAAAATGGGATACAATCACCTCTTTTGAGTCCTCAGAAGAAACAATCGTAGAAACTTCACTGGTCTATGATCCAGCAAGCCCACTTCAAGGTGTTTCCTGGGGAAAGCCTCCCACAGGCCGATCAGAAGAGGGTCGAGTGAGGAAGCAGTGAATTTGCACACAGCCCAGATAATGAATGGGGAATGGGGAGAGCACATATACTATGTAGTAGCAGGCAGCAACAATAGATTAACTGGTCACACAGGATAGCTCTGAATAAAGTGCTGAGTTAAAAAACAATTCAAGAAAAAAAAACTGTCTGTAGCACCAAGCCATTTACTTAAGTGAAAAGCATAGCATATGATTAAAGTCCAAATCTAAAAACAAACTAACAAAAAAACCCTCCACATACCCACACAGGCAGCAATTCGGAACACACCAATAAGAGAATACAAGCACATTCATGTGGTTGGCTATGGAGAATGAGAGGTGGAGGGGCTCTCACCCACTGGAACACTGTCCCTCACAGTGCTGGTCCTAGAGGCACTTCCAACCAGGTGACCCATGTCATAGCTCTGCTTATATTCTGGCCTGCAAAAGGAGGGGGTATGATGGGACAATGTAAACCTAAAATTATTCTCTGCTCTAATACGCAGTGCTTGCCTGTGCGTGTGTGTCCCCTACACCACTGCTAATTCTATGTGTACTGTAGAATTCAAACTGTACTGATGTCCAGTTTTATGCATATGTCACTGTCTCTAGTGGGTGGTCACTGAAGGCTGAATCCATTTTCTCCATTTTACTGAGGGTTACTAAGTGCCAGGCACTGATCAGCATACAAGGCAGAAAGAACTCTTTCATGGAGCTTAAACTCTGATGGGGAATACACACAAGCATACATGGACAGGCACTACCTTGTAAGCATGACTGTGATAGGAACAGAACAAGGTGTCCGATGGGAGTGGGAGAGGAGGCATCACCGAGATATTGGAGCCCAGCTAAGATGGCAGGATGTCAGGATATCAGGAGAGGCCCCCTGTAACATGGAACATGGCTATGCTGACACAAAAGGATAAGAAAAAGCCAGCCAGGCAGCTAGGGTGGAAGAGCAGAAGGGAAGAGGAAGGAAAGAGAGAAAAAAGTTCCAAGCAGGTGTGACAGCACATACAAGGGCTTTGGAGTGAAGAGAGATTGTTCTTTCAAAGAGCTAGAAAGGGGCCCTGGCCAATGCGGCTCAGTTGGCTGGGAGTTATCCTGCAAACCAAAAGGTTGTTAATTCAATTCCTAGTTAGGGCACATGCCTAGGCTGTGGGTTCATTCAATCCCCAGTTGGGGCACATGCAAGAAGCAATCAATCGATGTTTCTCTCCCTCCCTCCCCCTCTCTCTAGAATCAAGAATAGAAAACCTTAGCCCTGGCTGGTGGCCCAATGGATAAGGCACCGGCCTGTGAACCCAAAGGTCGCTGGTTCGATTCCCAGCCAGCACACATAACCACATTGCAAGCCAGGTCTCCAGCCATGTCATAGCTGGGAGCAGGTGAAAGGCAACCATACATTGATGTTTCTCTCCCTCTCTCCCTTCCCCTTTCTCTGAAAAATAAATAAAATCTTAAAATTAAAAAAAAAGGAATAGAAAACCTTTAAAAAGAACTAAAAAGAGTTTCAGTGTGGCTGCATCAGAAAGGTAAACATCTATCACCAGTAGAATGGAGTAGAACACTGTATTTTCTGAAAATGGCCTCAGGATTAGTCTCAGACAACATGCCTTTCCAGACCCTGTGGCTTTTCGTTACATGCCGGAGTCTGTTTGCCCTTCTCTTAAATCTGGGTAGGCTTGTGACTGTTGTGACCAATTGAGTACAGCCAAAATGCTGATTTGCTGCCTCTCTTTCTCTGAGGACTTCATTCTTGGAACTGAAACACCATACCATGAGGAAGCCCCCAGGTCACACGGGCAGCCACACACGTCAGCATTCTGGCTGACAGCCCAAGGTGAGGTCTTGAACACGCATGTGAGTGAAAGGTCATCAAAAGACAGAGTGCCCAGCCTTCCAGTTTTCCAGTTGAGGTCATCCTAAGTGTCATGCAGCAGAGACAAGCTGCTCCAGCTGTGGCCCAGGCCAATACCCAACACCCAGACAATAAATAGATGTTTTATGCCTTTATAGTTTGGGGGTCTTTTGTTCTGCAGTCCTAGCTCAAAAACAAATGGCCAGTGTTTTCACATCATGGAAAACTATTATTACAAAGTGAAAGGGAAGGTCTACAACTACACTAAACAACATGGATACCTCTCACAAACACACTGCTGAATGAAGGAAGCAGACTTAAGAGCATATATCCTATGATTCTATTTACCCAAAGTACAAAAATAAGACAAATCTACGTGACGAGTCAGGATAGCTGTCACATGCTACAGGGCCATGACTGGAAAGGGGAATATTTGAGGATGGGGGTGTTTCCTGGGATGTGGGTTCCAAGAGTTCAGTTAGTGAAAAATCATCAAGATGATTATTTAAGATGTAATATAAGCACTTTTCTTTATGTACATTAAACTGCAATAAAAAGAAGTTTCCTTCTATTTTATTTTCTATTAAATGTTGACAGAGTGGCAAAAAAAAAATAATAATAAATAATGTGGAGGCAAAAGAGGTATAAGTAGGGATTCAGATCTGGTAAGGCTTGTAAAGCACACTGAGGGCCTGGGAGTGTCCTTCAAGCTATACAATAAAACTAGTTAACAATTCTGAGATGGGCTGCATTTTAGAAGCCCACTCTGGGCATAGTTCAATTGACTGGGGTGGTCTGAAGGCTTGTTAGGAGGAGGCTGCAACAGCCATTCAGGCCAAAGATGATGTGAATGGGGAGCAGCTCCACTGCCCTGTCAACCCCTAGCAAGCATTAAGGTCCCCTGTGTTATTAAGGCCTCTGGACTGGCTGCCCACTGGGCCATCTGACAGACCCAACTGTGAACAAATATTTATCCAGATTACCGAGTTTTTGGGCATCCCTTTATACTTTTGTGTCCAACCTTGGTAGAAAAATATATGGATTTAAAAGAGCTTTGAAGTGTTCATTCTCGCCCTGACCTGTGTGGTTCAGTTGGTGGGGCACAGCGAAAAGTTGCTGACTCAATGCCCAGTCAGGGCACATGCCTGGGTTGTGGGTTTGGTCCTTGGCTGGGGGTGTGCCAGAGGCAACTGATCAGTGTTTCTCTCCCTCTAAAAATAAATTTAAAATACTTTAAAAGAATAAAGTGTTCATGTTCTTGGACTTGTTTTGGAAGTCAGAGAAATGGGTGCTGAAGAAGTTAACAATGATGTTCAAGTTTCTGACTTCAGAAAGTGGGTAAATAGCGGTTTTCATGGACATATGAATTCCTAGAAAAAGAATGGGTTACAGAGGGGATCAGGGGTAAAGATAATGGTTCAGTTTTGGACATATCAAATAGGAAGAATCTGAGAGACAAGCAGGTGGGGATATTTGGTGTATCTGGTATAAGGTGCTGAGGCCCAAAGGGGAAGAAACCTGGACTGAAGACAGGAATTAGGCTAGAAAAAAAATTTGTAAATCCTCATTTGAGGATATGTTTATTGACTGATTGATTGATTGAGAGAGAGAGAGAGATCAATGTCAGAGAGAAACATTAATCAATTGCCCCGAGTACACACCCTGACCGGGGGTTGAACCCACAACCTTTTGGCATATGGGACCACACTCAAACCAACTGAGCCACCTAGCCAGGGCTAGAAACAGTTTTTAAAACAAACAAATGCCACGGAAATAGGTAGGAGACTATACAATATAAGGATCCAAGCTTGAGATCGGAGGGGAAATAACATGTAAGGGACAACTTAAACAAGGTACAAATGTGGGAGTTATTGATAAGTAAAAGCAAGCTGCAAAGAACAATATTTACAGCATGTGTTCCTGGGAACAACAACATAAAGTTCCCAAACTATACATATCTGCAAAGCAACTTCTTGCCTTCCTTTTTTCCTTTTGTTCTTTTTTTTTCTTTTCTGGAAAAACAATAGTGTATTTTAATAGTCCTTTTAATGCAGATCCTTAAAAGGACATTCCTCTCTCTGGCAGCAGGAAGTACCATTTTTCTCCCTTTCTTCTGCCCCATTGGTTCTCCTCAGGCATCAAGTTTGATTCCATCCATTTGCTGAATGAATGAAACCAGGGAGGAGGAAATAAACCCTCATGTTTATGAGTACAACCAAAATAACTTGGTGGGATGGCTTCAGTTCTCTTTCACAGGAGAGGAAAAAGGCTCAGACAAGCAAGGAAACTGGGTGATAAGGGAAATGTCCAGCTCTGGCCACCAGGGTCAAACTTTAAACTTGGATTAGGGAGATTACATTTCATGCCCCAGAGGGAAGTGGGATACCTGGCTGGAGGCTCTCACACAACCCTGGGGCACACTTCCTCCAGGGGTCACAATCCAAAACTCCATCACTGGGGCTTTAACTTTTTGGCCTGGGAAATGTTTGAGTTTGGCTTTAATGGGCAACACCAATCAACTAGGCAATCCGTGAAAAGGAACAGTGGGCACGGATTAGAACCCACCCAAGCCTCCTGAGAAAGGGACTTGCTACCTGTGTGCAGCTGCTCAGCATATAGACTGAGATGCCCCCTCACTCCCCGGCCCGCTAGCTTTCCACTACTGTGGATGGCATAACGCTTGGAGTTCTCCCCAGTCGCTTCAGCACCTTACAAAATGTTCACCAATTCTAACGGCCATCTTCCTCCAGCTCAAGCTTTCTAAGTGCACGGCACTCTTGAGAGATATTGCACTCTAAACTTTGAGGCCGTTTTTATGTGAAAGTTCTTTTTTCTAACGTAGAAAAGAATTTTATCTTTTAAATTCATTTCTGGACTAAAATTCTTTCTTTTTACATGTACACTATTTCTTTTTCAATGCTTTCAGAGAAAAAGGAAGGGAGAGAGACAAACATTGGTGCACCAACTGGTTGCCTCCCACAATGGCCCAGATCAGGGTCACATGCACACGGACCAGACCAGGGATCAAACCTGCAACCTAGGTATGTGCCCTGACCAGGAACCGAACCCACAATGCTCCAACCAACTGAGCCACACCAGACATCTACACTATTTTGAAAATGCTTTTTTCATTTAAATAATTATTTTCCATGAAATAATGTAATATTCTTCATCTCTTTTATGAAATACTTATGCAGCAGCCTACTGTATGATGTATGATGATGTAATTCATTAGCTACTGTCCTGTAGATAGACACTTAGGTTGTTTCCAGTTATTTAGTATTAGATGCTATAACGTATCTTGATAGCTCTTGGGCATTGTCCGGTTTCATCCCTAATTTCACAAAGTAAAACTCTTTAGTTAAGGTGCAGATACTCTATAACAACTACTACTACCAAAGGGTGCAAGGGGGGCCTGGCTGGTAGCACAGTGGTTAAGGCGCTGGCCTGTGAACCCAAAGGTCACAGGTTCAATTCCCCAGCCAGGGCACATAACCAGGCTGCAAACCAGGCCTCCAGTCAGGTCTGTGGCTGGAGGCAGGTGAAACACAACCATACATTGATGTCTCTTTCCCTCTCTGCCTCTCTCCCTTCCCCTCTTTCTAAAAATAATGAAATAAAATCTTAAAAAAAAAAAAAAAAAAAAAAGGGTGCAAGGGAAAAGTCAAGTCCCATGAAGTACACAGATATCTGCTTTTCTAGATAATCCTTTCCTGCTTCCAGGTAGGTTTTCCTCTTCTTGGTTCATGCTCTCCTTAGGAGCGAGTATATCCTCCAGCAGCTATTTGGAGAAGGGAAAGTTTTTGAGACCCTGGCAAATGACTTTATTCCAAGCTCCCAAGTCTGTGGGTGGGGCTGGCTGACTGGTTGTTTCACTGCAACCTGTCAGATATCGGGCTGCTCTTTCCTCACCCTTTGTTTTTACTCTCTGGTGGTGAAGGCTGATCTATCTATCAAGTTTCTTCCTTTTGCTCCTTTCATCCCCAGGGTCATTCATTCCCTTCTCCTTCCTGCAAACCCCCTTCTCCAGGAGACTATTTAAATGCACTTGATGTGCATCTTCTGGGTTATAGGTGTGCTTGCAAAATGTGGGTTGTCACTTTGGCTTTTTTGCTCTTTACTGGATCATTCCCACAGGCAAACAAATATGCTGCTATTTTCTCCAATGATGGAAAAATGCCTTCTCTTGACTTTGCTCTGACAGCTATTTCCCCATTTCTTTGTATTGTTTTCCATTGAAACTCCTCCAAAAGGTTGTCTATACTTGCTAACGCCTCTCTTCTCTTTCACCTTACACCCACTTCAGTCCAAGGTCAGTCTTCACCACTCCATCCAAACTGTTCATCAAGGGCTCCACTGCCCCCCCATGCTGCTCAACTGAATGGTCCACTTCGGTCCTCACCTACTTGCCCCCTCACAGGAACACAGGCCAGGATACCGCAACCTTTTGGAGCACGCAATGACACTGACCAACTAAGCAGGGCTCTACTTTTCTCTTTCCATATGCTCTCCCGCCTGAGTCTGGAGGCTTTAAATACCACCTGTTTGTTTTCGTCTTATTTGTGCTTTAAAAAGTCCTTCCCTGCTCTTGTGACAAAGATATTCCACATTTTTTCCTACTTGTTTATAACCTCTTATCTACAGATCCTGGAGCCAGGAGTTTAGAATTCTGATTGTTCCAGACTTAAGAAAGGTCATGTTAAGAGTAGGTAGAGGATATAGCAGTTGCCCCAACATGCTATAGCAGGAGGAGAAACAAATGATTCCTTGCCCCATGTGTCCGTACAGAGTTTTGTTTTCTATCAGTTCATGGAACTTACAGCAGTCTGTCTTGCATAATGTTTTTTGTGTATGTGTGCGACTCCTATACTAGATTGATCCTGAGGACACACCTCATTTTCTCTTCTTTCTACATGTTGACTTTGTTACTTCAAATGAGTTTAAGAATAAAAGATCTGTTTTTAAAAATCCAATTAGAATTTTGAATGGGACTGCATTTGTGGCAGACTGTATTTTCCAAAGATAGCTGCACCAATCTATGTCTCATCCCACACGCTCTTTTTACAAAGTGATATTCATATCCCTCTATCAACAGATGGGGCCTCTGTTCCCTTTCCTTTTACCTAGAGTAACCTTCACAACTGCCTCAACTGATAATGTGCAAAGGCAACATAACAATGGGGAACTTCCAAAGCTGGATCAAAAAAGGCCATATAGCCTTCTACTTGGTTCTCTCTTGGGACAAGGGCCATGGGAACCCTGGGCCATGAAATGAGAAGTCCAGCTACTTCCCCGAAGGCACCATGCTGACTGAGATCATGCAGAAGCTTGTACATAAGCAGAGATGTCCAAGGATCCCCAGCTGTCCCAGCCCCCAGCAACCTAAGTCTTCCCAGACCACGCACCGGGCATGTGAATGAAAAATCCTTTGAGATGGTTTCATCCACAGCCCACTGCAACCTCATGAGAGGCCAAAATGCCAACAATGCCTGGGAAAGCTGTTCCCAAATTACTGGCTCACAAAAATTGTGAGAGAAAATGATTATTGCTTTTATAAGCTACTAAGTTTTGGGGTAATGTGTTACTTCACTGTCACTGGAATAGCATGGAATTTATAAGTCAGTGTGAAAGGAAGATTAATCTTTATAATATAATATTACACCTCATACAAGAATACACAATGTCTTTCCATTTAATTGGATTTCACACAGAGGTTCTAATATTCTTGTTTCAGTTAAATACCAGAAACTTGATGGCTTCCTCTGTTATTATTTCTTGTATTCCTAGTCAATTACTGCTGGCATTGAAAAATACAATTTGATTTGGTAGGTTCATCTTGTATCTGATTATGTCATATGAAAATAAAAAGTGTTACCTCTTCCCTTACAATTCTTATATTAAATTTCTTTTTTCTTCCTTAACTTGTTAATCAAGACCTCTACCACCTAAAGTTTCTTTTGGTTGAACATAATGCTAAGATTTTTGTTACTTAACTTTGTCCAGTTAATGAAAGTTCCTTTTATGATTATTTTACTAAAAATTTAAAACATAAAATAGCATTGAGATTATCAAATTTCTTTTCTGTATCAAATGACGTCGTATTTTCCCTTCTTTGGTCTATTGATATGATAGGTTTTCTGATGCTGAACCATCATTATATTTTTGGGGAAAACTGTACTTGTGATGTATATACTTTCAATACGTATCCAGTTTTGGATATTCCAGTTTGGGTAATGGAGGGGCCAGGGAGCTTCTTCATTTGTGACCTAATGGTACGTACAGGTCTTTTCTGTGTAGTAGTTCAGTATTAAAGAAAGATCCTCCCAACCCTGTCTCTACTCCTAGAATTGAACAGGAAAAGAAGCTTGACGCCTCACAGAGCAGACTGGACTCCTGTCTGAACCTCCTGCCGCAGGTTTGGCACCTCACTTCCAACTTCCCTTCGTTAGTGCCTGGCTACATCCATAAACTCCTGCTCAGTTTCACCAGACAAGGCCTCCTAACTGCCGCAGGGCTGGGAAAGGAGTGTCGCCTGATGGAGGAGATACAAATGGCTCCTCATCTCAGCTTTCAAATTACCCGCTTTATATGTAAGGTTAACAGGGGCCTGGCTAATACTCTGTGTAATCCAAGTGATGGGATATTATGGAAAGCCAAAGTAATAAGGTAAAACTTCTGTAGGCTAATTTGTCCACAAATTGAAAATTTTCATGGAAGCTGCAGAACAATACACAGAATGTGACACCCTTGGCCAGCACAAACCCATGCGCACTTGCGGAAGCACATGCGCAGGCAGACCATGTTTCATGGTGGCTAACAAGTTACCCACGGACAGGGGTGCTGGGCTGGAGAAGGGAAACAACCTTTTACTTTAAATACTCAGCTGCTTTTTAAAATATATAATAAACTCAAGTTACTTTCATAATTACAAGAACCAAAAGAGATATTTTATTAAGTCCTCCTACTTCCTAACCCCACCCCAATTATCCCTGAATCTTGACAAAAATCATAGCTGTTAACACTGCTCCTTATTGAGAAGGTAAAACCAACCGTCCGGGCCCAGAAGAGTGATGGGCTGTAAAGCCCTGGGGAAGTTTGCAGTCAGCGGCGCTGCTCCAGGGCCAGCCCCATTGCCAACTGCTTCACCCAGCCAGCCCTGCGATGCTGCCGTCTGAGCTGTGCTGCTGCCCGGTGCTGAAGCAGCACAGAGCCTCTCCCAGGCTTTCTTACTGTTTTTGCTCCCCTCTTCTCCATACTCAGGGCTGGTGGCCCATGTGTAACACTATAATCACCACAGCAAAGGGACTGGTATGGTGTGGAGAACAAAGGCACGTTCTCTTTTTCCTTATTTGAACATGGCCTATCCCTCATGTAAGTTAAGGGGAGCAGCACCCCCTGAATCCCCACGAAAAGCAACCTCATCAGTCTGAATAACCTGAACACCACATTCCTGCATGACCAGGTCTGAGCTCAGCACACCTGCTGCTGCTGTTCCACACTGCCCTGCGCAGGGTCCTCTGACAGGCACAGGGCAGGCACATGTGCCACCGAGGAAGGACACATGAGCCAAGGACTAAACCAGACAGTCAGTCCTTCTCAAAAGCCCCTCTGGCACTCCGCAGTGCAAGACACACAGATGCTAAGTACTGCAGGAATAGCCAAGAACAGCCAGAAGTCCTCATTCCCCTCCCACAGCAGCCCCAAGTCTGCTGCCCGTTTAGCTTTTCCATTCACCCAGGAGGACGGTGGGAGTGGGCAGGGTAGCCTGCATTGCAGGAGCCACTCCTAGGATTCTGGGTGCTTTTTTCCATTATTGCATTTAATCCCTTGAACCTGGTGCTAGGCACCATTATTCTTTCTACTTTCCAGATGAGGAAATCAAGGCAAAGGAAAGTGAAGGTCAGACAGTTATGAGTGATTTGGACCCATGATCCCAACCCAAGCAGACTGACCTCAGGACAACATGAAAAACCAGATGGAGAAGAGGGGTGGGGAGGGAGGAAGGAATAAAGCAAGCTGGCCAAAACTAGGACTTGCTCCTCCTTTTCAATCAAAGTCAGAACAACTGAGTTTTGGTTTAAAATCAGGTCCTTATCTCAAAGATTAGCTAATGTAAGGCTCAAGGTAGGAAAGAATTTTCTGTACCCCTTTGTGTGATCTAGAAACATACAGGGAAAACTATATGTAAAGGGAACAGACCCCTGTATTTAACCAAAATCACAAACTGGGAGACAACCTTCGCTCTTTCTCTAGCCCTACCCTGGCATGACGGTGGCAGACAGAAGCAGGGAGGTCACAGCCAACCCAAAGAAAAGTCACTCCACCTCCCCCTTCATTCCTTTATTACAGAGGACAAAGGCAGTGACCAGTTTGTGCCTGGAGTGTTCTCCCTCTTCATTCTGATTCTGAGAGGAATGGGTGTTTTTCCCTTAATCACCTGAGCCAGTGACTGAGACAATGACAAGTACTCACAAGCATTCACCTCTCTGACAGCCACAGAACCTCAGACCTCACACTGACTTCACAAATGTCATTATTCACTCTCAAAGCCACCAGCACATTATCCTCCTTCATTTACTAATTCGTATACTTTCAAGAATAGATCAAGATCTTTGGGTTAAAATTTGAAACATGCAAATTAAATGCTACCATCAATTTTTTTTCCAACAAAGCTGCACAATATGAACGCCTGTCCAAGGCAAATGCTGAACCCAGAGTGGAGTTGGGGGTGGAAGGTCAGAGGTGAAGGGGTAAGGTCAGAGTAAAACCAGGCAGAGCCTGGCTATCTATACCCACCCCAGCCTAGACCGGAATCTACCCCTGCACTCTAGGAATACGAATACCCACCCCTACACCAGGCAGAGGACATCCTTTCCGACCTCCCTCAAGGCACTGCTTGCACAGGACCTGGCTCCAAGTGTCGACATGCCGCTCGTTTGGTGTGGTATGATGTGGTAAAAGAGGGATTACGCAGAGAGCTAAAAAACATGTGTATCCTCATTAAGCATCCATCTCTAACTATTGTGTGATCTTGGATGAACCTTAGTGTTTGTGTCTCCATTTTTCACCCAAAATGAGGAGACTGGCTATGCCTCTAAGATTCCTTCTAATTCTAAGGCTTACGGATTTAAAACTGGAGATTACTGTGGCATTTTCCCCTACTGAGGATCCCCTACAGTTCAGTTGGAGTTCTTCTGCCCCTTAAGAAAAGTCAGTACTATTCCCAGGAGAACAAAAGAAACTGGAAGCACCCTCCCCTACATGGCAAATATTCTAAAATATGTTCAGAATTGATAACCTTGTTTTTTTTTTTTAAGCCTCTATTCTAAAAGGCAAGGGGATACTTGTTATTCGCACATTGACTTAAACTTCAGAAGATTCCTCCTCACTCCTCTGACACTTCCCTTGTACAGCATCCTACCCCTAGATCCCACATGAAGCCTGCATCACCTACCGTAACCTAAAGGAAAGAGATTCCCAGGTTAAGACTGAGAAGCACTGCAGTAATTTCACCTTGCCGCAAGTACCAAGAGGAGCCAATGTGGGAGTAGACCAGACAATGGATGACCCTGTTGCCCACATACTGTTGTGAACATTGATGTTAAAGTAATCAGAGGTGCATGTGGCCAAGGCTGCTAGGAAAAGGTGAAGACATTCCATATTTGCACGTCCTTTATTTAGTACGTGTTTTTTTTTGTTGTTGTTGTTTTTAAGATTTTATTCATTATTTTTAGAGAGAAGGGCAGGGAGGGAGGAAGAATGGGAGAGAAACATTAATGTATGTTTGCCTTTCACTTGCCTCCAGATACCTGACTGAAGGCCTGACTTGCAACCTGGTTATGTGCCATGGCTGGGAATCGAACCAGTAACTTTTGGGTTCACAGGCCGGCGTCTATTCACTGAGCCACCAGCCAAGGCACTCTCTTCTTTTATCCACGTCAAGAACATGCTTATGATTTTAGAGAGTGGAAGAAACGTCAACTGGTTGCCCTCAGCACATGCCTCAACCAGGGACCAAATGTGCAACCCAGGCATGTGCCTGGCCAGGAATCAAACCCATGACCTTCGGTTTAAGGGACGATACTCCAACCAACCAAGCCACACCGTCCAGGGATACTTAGCTCTTTTAATAGACTTTCTAATAAATTCAACTTTTGCAAAAGGTCAAAGCATTGACCTTAAGCCTCTGCAGACAGTTTCACATAAGCCTTCAAACAGGCCTCGAGGGGTCCTAAGGAGGGAGAAGTATTTCCCATGTGACTAAGAAATGCATTTTCTAAACAGACCTAGGATATCCCTAACCTCCCAGGGCAATGCTTTAGTAAAGCTTGCTAATGGGACAACTACAAAGCATTACCTCCTTTTGAGATGCTCTTAAACAAATAAGGTTCTAGGCTTGTTACTATAAATGAGATACAACAGATCTGTCAAAGCAAGTCCTTTTGAAGCTGAACAAGCCAATGTGCTTAGATCCTTCTAAACAGCAGAACAGTAAGAACACCCATACACTGTCACGTCAAAGTATAACCTAATTTTAAGTTTCTTTCACAGATTAACTTGAGGGAAATACAATATAAACCTGTGATTTCCACTGCCTCAGCAGTCAGGCTCTCGGGGAACGGATCTTCTCAGTATTACTCCACTTGCGCCAATTTTCATTAAAAAGCCTCAGTCAGGTCAGAAGCTGTTACAAAGCTGATTCCTCAAATTGACACTTTAAACCAAGCTGGTGACAAGATGATTAATTCTGCTAAAAAACCTGGTGGAGTGAAAGCTATACTGGAGTGCAGGGATCAATTGAGAAGTCTCACAGTCTTTTCATATCCTCTCTCCTCGGTCACTTCTGACTCAGCCATCATAAAACCTGCCAGCAAGAACATCAGAGCTTCGCTGCAGGGCCTGAATCCTCTGTGTCCCTTGAAGGGAAGCCACCACTGGGCAGCCTTACTGAGATCTCTTGCCTCATTTGCCTTGGGCTCCTGCTCATGCAGTTTAGAAACTCCAATACCCTCAACAACATCGAGAAGAAATAAAGAGATGATTTTTGACATCTCCCCCAAAATCCAGGGTGTAGCCAAATTTTAAATCCAGGTTTCCAGATTTCCAATCTCTCCTTTGAGGCTGGTGTGCTGGAATGGATTTCATGGTCCTGGTGCTCAACTGTGAAACGAGGATTTATTTCCCCCTCCTGCTACGGGCAAGCTCAAACCACCCTATTCCAGGCAACAGCCCATCACCTTGCTTTAGCAGTGGCCAGTCCAAGTGCTTCTGAGTTTTCTACAACTGAGAGAGCATCTTCATATCCTGGACTGTGCCAAATAATCAGGCAGAATATCTTGTCATGTAACCCAACCCAAACTCTACACAATCTTCCAGATTTTCTAAGTGCAAATGAGTGAAGGGAGAAACAAGGGTGGGGGAAGAGGAAGGAATATAAACATTATGATTTCTAAGGGTCCAAAGAACAAAGTCAGCTTGAAAGAGAGAGGCCAAATCTATTAGCCTAAGACCTTTAGTGCACTTTTTAAATTGACTTATGCAACTTTCAACCATTACAAGTAGAGTAAAAAACTCACTTTTGCTTCAAATACTTCTCTGCTGACATCTAGAAACAGAAGAATCAAATCAGACAGAGCACTCTTTACGAGATGAGTGCTCTGATGGCAGAAAGATGGGTTCCAACGCATCCAGACCCTTGACCACAAACAAAAAGAAAAAGACTAGTTTTCTCTGATAACCTCATAGTATCATAAATTAGGCTTCATCTTGATTTCTTATGCTGTTTTTTTTTTTTTTAATAAAGAGTTTATTTATTTATCTATTTATTTATTGGGGAGGAAAAGGAGAAAGAGAGGGAGATAAACGTGTCTGAGAGATACAGCAATTGGGAGGACCTGGCCCGCAACCCAGGCATGTGCCCTGACTGGGAATCGAATCAGCGACCTTTCAGTTGGCAGCCTGGCACTCACTCCACTGAGCCACACCAGCCAGGGTATGCTGCTCTTTTTAAAATTCCACAGTATTTGATGCCAAGCATGCAACCAGGAAAGGTAACCAACTGCAAAGTGTCTATTCTAATGAGCCCTCTTATTTAATCTGAAGAGTTCTGACAGTACGCTTGTCCAATGGCAGGTAGGTCTGGAACATTTTGAGGGCTTCCTTCACAGCTCCTAAATGCTTATGCAGCTGGAGATCAAGCCCAGTAACTAGTCATTTATATTCAAATATGAAAAGCCTAACAGGTAGCAGACCCTGAGATGGTGGTAAACAGGTAGGAACCAGAGCAAGAAAAAACAGAAACAAAAACCAATGTGGTTGAAAAGTCTCAACTAAGTTGTGCAGGAAGCTCAGTGCATCTTCTGGGTGATGAGACTTGCTTTAAAGGAACAAAGGAAAAGGACTATGTGAAATAAGTCTCCTGGACCGAACCAGCCAAAGATGCACCCAAAGCAAGACTAAGTGCTACTAGCTACCACTATCTAACCTCTCATCAATTTACCAAACTGAATCTACACACCTCTTTTTCCAAGGCAATCTGATGAGATCTGCTTACTTTCTGCCCCAATGCAACATGGGGGCTGAGATACTCACCATCCAGCAAGGCTCTGACACCCCTTCAAGCTATCCCCACCTTGAACCGTTTCTTTCACTTTTCTGAGGCCCTGGCCACTTTTCTTCCTGTTAGTTCTGCTCCCTGCAGTGCTGCTGGGCCAGAAGGTATGGGGAAATAACCCTGGGTGTAACTGCCACCATGGTATTATTCTCAAGATTGACCCTTGCTACAGTGTTACTCAAAGCCAAAAAGGAAAAGCTGAACTCGCTGATAAGAAGAGACCACCTAATGGGACAGCCCCAGACTTCCACGGAGAAAGAGAAGGTGAAATATCAGAGTATTTACAGGGCCAGAGGGCCAGGACAGAGGCTGTCCTCTCTCAGCCACCTCATCTGTTGAGGGGTTTACAATGGTGCCTACCCTCTCCGCACACAGCTCACTGCTAAAACGGCAGAGACCAAGGCCGACAGAACCAACTTCATTGCCTTTCCTGCAAAGCAGCTGGTGGTGGTGATCCTGAGGCCAGGATTGACTGAATCCCTTGGTTGTATATGAAGTTTTCATTTTCCCCTGTGAAGTTATTTTCAGTCTGTATCCTCTGATTCTGTAAGTAGATACTGGAAGGTTCAAAAGTGAGAGTGGCCCCAAGAAAATACATGGGAGAACAGAAGGAATCTGGTCCTGGTCACTATTGCCCTAGATCAGCTGACCTCCAGCTACATCAAGGCCCTGGTGCTGCTGCAGCATGGAAGGCACTTGTCTTCCTCAAACCCTTCCCAATCCAGGGCAAATTAAACCATTTTTTTAAACCTCCAGGTTTTGATCAAACCTGGTGATTCTTGCTGAGAAGAAAAGAAAACTCTGTTGCCATCTCTGTTTGTACTGGAATAACCTCACTTAAGTCTGTTTAGATCAGAAATCTGCTTGGCATGAATAAGCACAAAACAAGTATTTGAGTTACACTCAAAGGCTCGGGGAATCGGAGGAGGAGGCTGGCAGGGTGGAGGTTTTCAAAGAAGCCCTGGAGCCAACGGGTGCTGAATGAGGAAAACCCCCTGGGAGGTTGTGAACAAATCAGAAAGAAAATATAACAGCACGACTCTCTAGGGAGAAATGTCATCATAACAAGAATCCTTCATCGAGTTCCAACAACCCAAGAAAGATGCCATAGGACTGAACAAATGCATCAGGGGGAGGTAAGTTTTCCTGAGGAAACAGAAGTTCACTAAGAGCCAGGGGTCATCCTCACCACTACCCCTGAGAAAGCTTAGTCCAAGGGCATCTGAGGGAATGCTGCCTCACCCTTCAAAGCTTCAACACACTGACACACTCAATGGAGTGTCATTCTAAGAAGCACATGGGATAATTCCATGATAATTTGTACTCCCACACACCACTTGGGAACTTCAATATCTTCAAGTCTTGTATAAGCATGCAGTCCCCATTCTTGTTAAAGAATGCCAGTGCCGGATTTATTCTTTAGCCAAGAAAAATAAACATCAACATGAGATAGAACTGTATACTTGACTTTCACACCTGCTCTAATCACGACAACTAGAACTTATGGGCAGTATTATCATTGAAAATGATGGAATCCTGAGCCAAATATCCAATTCCCAGGGTCCACTGGCCAGCACTGCCTAATGAAAATGTAAACACAGCCACTGGGATCTATGGAAGGAGACAGATCCTTTTACAGTCAACTTCTTCTTCTTTTTTTTAGATTTTATTATTATTTTCAGAAAGAAGGGCAAGGAGGGAGGAAGAAAGGGAGAGAAGCATCAATGTATGGTTGCCTTTCACCTGCCTCCAGCTAAGGACCTGGCTGGAGACCTGGCTTGCAACCTGGTTATGTGCCCTGGCTGCGGAATCAAACCTGCGACTTTTGGGTTTACAGTCAACTTCTTAAGGCCTGACTTCTGAAAAGGAAGATCCTATCTCATCTTTATAGACACTTATACTTCAAATCATATGCGTGTGTGTGTGTACATGCATATATGACTTCTAAGGTGGTACAGGCAGGGATCTAGAGAGATAACCATCAGCCAGCTATTAATGGCTAAAATGACTGCAGCATTAGAATACTCTCCAACATCAAACAGTCCCAATTACATATAAATTATAACCTGCCAGCTCAGCAAAGGGATAGACCTAAATTTTGAGCATAGCAGCTCAGGAGATGGCTTTGGGTCATCAGCTAACAAATGCCATTACTGAGGAAACACTGCAATGGAAATGTTACTTTTTGTTTGAAGCTTGTTGATGCAAGAGACACTCTCTTGGTCCTTCAAGGATATGCCCAGTTAGAGGTGAAGCTGACTGTCTCCGGGAACACTCATTTCACTTGGAAAGGCATCAATTACCCCCAGAAGATGGCATGTTTAGGGTGCTTTTCTTCTGTGAAATCAAAGTTCTTTGTCTCCAAGCTCATTTGAAGAGGTCCTCCATATGGCTTCCTCACGCCTTTCTCCCTCCAGGCAACTGTGCGTCCACAGTGCCTTTGGCTTTGTGGGAAGAGGAAAAGGCCTCCCTGACGGACCAGCACGCTCATCCTCAAGCCCACAGCACGACCTGTTTCTGGTCCAGTAGCATGGCGGGTGCTGGGGACCTAGTTCTTCCCAATAAGAGACACCCAGGCCCTTAAATCAGGACCCTGTTTTTGTGAAAGGTGAGATTCTAAATCCTAGGGAGGGACTGAAAAAGAGGAGTATGCATGAAGGGAGAGGTGGTCTCAATTCTAGTTAACTATCGCAGTCACTTTGTTTAAGCCAGAGAAAGAGTTTCTTTAGAAAACACTAAAATGAGAGCAAGGGGGCAAGTCCAAATGATGTTCCCACACTTCTCAATTCTCCTCCTGCATCAGGACGATACTTGGCCCTGCCTTTTGGAGAGAGAGAAGCCCCGCTCAACCAGATGACAAGGATCCACCCACTCTGCCTGTTACAAAGGGTCTTTCTGCACTTGCTCTGGGAAACTGATTAAGATCACAGTAACAGGTTCATCTAGACACCCAGCTCCTTTAATTATCGCTCAAAAACAAAAGAGCTACATAGGAGAACAGGCCAGGAAGAGTCAGACCCTCTTGTTTGGACTTGACCAGTCTGAAAGGCCAGGTGTGAGAGACGAGGAGGGGCTGAGGTTGTTCAGCAGATGGGATCGGTGAAAACCATCTCCACAGAGTGGTCTCACACTCCCCCGGAACAGGCCGGCCCAACCCCACAGTGGAGTTAATTATCAGAAGAAAAATCACTGGTGATACCGTAATGCTATCCCAGGACTCAGATGGAGGAGATGGTCAGGGAAGCACAGAGCACTAGTATTACTGACTGGTAAATTATTAAATCACTTCATAAAGTAAAACGCAGTGATTCTAGATCCTTAATCAGACGTTCTTGACTCAGAGATCAGAGTCAAGGCTAAAAGCTCAGGATGAAACCTGAGAAACTCACAGTCATATCCTCTGTGCCTGCTCCCACCCCTGGTCCCCCTACCCCCGCCACACACACACACACACACACGCATATACACACACACACGCATCACACACTTCCCTTCTGTCCAGGCCCTATGGGGAAATCTGTCCAGGATCTTAGAGACCCTTAGCCAGTGACCAGCTTCCTCCTGACTCACAGAGGTCATCGAGGCAGCAGAACTGCCAAGGTTTCAGGGAGGCCAAGGGGTATCAACTACTCCCAGCACCACCACTCTCCCCTGCCCATGGCTGGACTTCCTGACCAGACTCCTGAGAGTGCGCCCTCTCACAAGAGTTGCTGGGCTTTATTGCCCTTCCCCAAACCAGAAGCTACATTTCTGGCAACACAATTTAACAAGGCCTTCTCTCTGGAAGACATAAAGTGTTATGCTGTTGAAAACATACACAGCTGGCCAATTATTTTCTACATGGGCTCCTGCCATTTCCACAGGAACCATAAAACCAGAGGAAACTAAAGGCCCTTGCTAGGGGGAGGGAGAGCACAAAGTGCCCTGTCAACATAAAGGGAAGGAATAATTTCAAATGGAGGCAAATCGGTGAGCCAAAGGAAGAGACATAGTTAACCAAAAGCAAAGTTTTGACCTGGGCTGGGGAAGACAATGACCGCCCAAGGGAACACGATGGAAGAAGCGGTGCCACCAGGATGAGCCAAACAAACCAGTGAACACTAAGCAGATGTGACCTGAACGGGGAACCCAGAACCAACAGGGCATACCTAAAGCTTCTTTCCCGAGTCTAGATTTCTTTAAAAATGTGACATGTCATACCAAAGCGCAAACTGAAAAGACAGAGTCTGAGCTTATGCGGAAAACTATTCCCACGAATCAAGTTTGCTTACTTAATGTGTGAATTGTCTTTGCAGCATGAGGCACGTCTACGTTGGGAATTACAGCCACAGAGAAAACCTCCTGGCTCACAAGGAGGCCTAGTGACACTGAAGTGTCCTAACTTTCCAGCTGAAGTCCTCGGGTTACAGAATACTTCTCTTCTGACCCTCTGTTCCCACCTTACATGTAGATTTAGAGAATTAGCATTCAATGTTTTCTAACCACACACACACACCTGAACTAACGTTACAAGGAGGGGTTGGGAGTGAGATAAAATCCCTTCCATTTCCTCTGGACTCCATGTATAAAGCTTCTGGAAGGCAGTCAGCCTACCTAAGGCAGGACTTTAAGAAAGAGTCCATTTCTTCAAAAGGTTCCTCCCACACTTCCAGCACAGGTGCGTCATGGAGCTAAGCTGCAGAATGTCTAGCCTTGGGAATACATACGTCATATCCCCAATGGCAGTGAACAAAAATGCTCTTCTGGCCTATAGGTTCAGGTTCCCCTCATTTTTGCAAGGGTCACCAGTTCTGTTTTAATTCTGTAAGTTTATGCTGCAAAAAAGCAGAATCACAGAGGAGATCATAGCGAGATAAAGATGCACACGATGTAATGCATCCAAACAATAAGATGGGTTAATGAAAGGCAGCATAGATGAAGTATGTGATAAAGTAAATATGGGGAAATGTCCATTGTAGAGCCTAGGTGGTGGTTACATGAATGTTCATTGCACAATTATCGCCACTTCCTGTCTCTGGCAGACCTATCTAAGGATGGAGGTGGCTTTGCAGGAGTATAAATGTCACTCACACCCCTTAGATAGAAAGCCTGACTTCAACTTCAACAAGCCTGGTGGGCTGAAGAAGGCTTTCTGTGTAACCAGGGGTTCTTTACAAGGGCATGTATCAGCATCAGCCTCGTCAAAATTAGAGATGGGTACTAGATTTATCAAGGTGACCACTTTGTGAGGTATATAAATGTCTAATCGTTAGGCTGTGCATCTGAAAGCAATATAATAGTGTATGTCAACTATGATTGAACAATAAATTTTAAAAGATTAGGGACCCTTTACAAATAACTCATGCTTGGGCCCCACTAAATCTAATGGCCCACAATCTAGGTTGATAGGGTGATATAATTTTTCTATCTTGATAGAGGTTTAAGTTACACTTGTGCATGCATGTGAAAAAAGTCAGTGAACATATACTTAAACTGTGTATACTTCATTGTGTGTAAATTTTACACCAAGAGAAACTGTAAACAAATACTGAACTCCAGTTAATGGTATATACAGGGGTGGGCAAAAGTAGGTGCACAGTTGTATGTGAAACACAGAGCTCAATCTTGTTTTATTAATTATTGTACAATATATTTGTAAACCTACTTTTACCCATCCCTGTATGTTAAAATATTTAGAGGGAAGTATACAGATGTCTACAATTTACTTTGAAACAAGTTGGAAAATAAGACTGATGAGTGGATAAATAAAAGATATGATGCTAAAACAAAGTATAAAAAAATGACATATTTGGGATGGGTAGTGGTGGAAGTGGTGTTATGGCTGTCCCAAAAGAAAGTATTTTTTTAAAGTTCTTCATCTGTGTTAAACAAACTGGTCCGGCCATACCATGTAATATGAGTTAGCAAAAAAAACAAACAAACAAACAAACAAAAAAACAAAAAAAAAAAAACAGGGGTGGGGTGGTGGTGGTGGTGCAGGGAATGAACTATAGATTTATGTAACTTGGAAAGGGAATTATGCTAAGTGAGCAAAGCCAATCCTGAAGGTTATATACTAGATGATTCTATTTATATATCATTAACAAAATGACAACATGACAGAGAGCTAGAATAGACCGGTGGTTGCCAGGGGTTAAGGGTGGAGGTTGGGGATGGTGTGACTATAAAGTGAGGCACCAAGGATCTCTGTGGTGATGAGACCCTCTGCATCTTAATTGCAGGGATCCATACTCCAACCTATACATGTGATAAAACTGCATAAACTACACATACAAATGGGTGAATGAAACTGGAAACATCTGAATCAGGTCTGTGGATGGTACTGAAGGTATCAATCTCAATTTCCTTGTTCAATCTTGCACCATGGTTATGTAAGAAGTACCAATGGGGGAGACTACTCCATAATTTTTGCAACTTCCTGTGAATCTATAAGTATTTCAAAGTAAAAGTTAAACACAAGTTCCTCATATGATGCTAAAACATTTCCCTGGTTAAGAGCTACTCATCTAGTGTAATAACTTACTGTAAAGAAAACAACAAAAAACAAAGTCCATCAAAGTTTCTCAATCATAGAAACCTTCATTTTCTAATTTCAAAACTAATGGAAAGTACCAAAAATATTCATTAATATTTTGGAACAATTTATGCCTAGAGACATCATCATCCCTTCCTTCTTTAAGATAGCGATTTTGGCACTATATGATATACTTAGGACTGAGACCATGCAAATAGGTAATTTTGGGCAGGGGGCAGGTGTCAATTTTTGACCAAATGGAGGGAAAAAAAAAGGGATGATTTTTATAGTTACATTGGGACTGTTACAAATTTGCAAACTGAAAATTATAGTTAAGTTTTTTAAAAACTGCTTTTCACATACATCATACTCAAGTCTGGGTCTGTCAAAATGGGCATCTCTAAACTTCAAGAACTCCCAAACTATCACTTGCTAGTAAAGTTTGTAAGCAGAATGAGGGAACATGCTCTAGACAGCTGTTTCCATCTGTGTTGTTGAAAATAAGATCCTGTATTAAAAAAAAAAGAAAATGTTAAAAAGTCATAAATCCTTCAAACAACAACCTCAACGGGGAAGTGAACCATGATTCTTTTCATCTTTTAAAATGTAATAACTTTGTTCCAGCTTGATCATATTGAAAAGGAAGCCATTATAACACATTTCAATGCTGATATACTGATGCCCTTACAAACTGAAAGATTCAGAAAAATTAAGAAAAACAGGAAACACAGCGGCTTCTACAACTAAACAATTCTGCTGTCCTCCCTTACTACTTCCCACCACACCCATCTTTTTTCCAACCCCCAATCATTACAAACAAAAAAAGAGAATTTGTAATATCTTTGTAATCGGGATGAATAATAATGAGACGCTAAGATTCCAGGACTTGTTACACTCTGGTCACTTGCTGGAAGCTCACTGCAGACTAACCCTAAGCCTTAAGATCTCTCCGGCATGCCAAGTCTCAATTCCGAAAATGAAAATCAGGGGAACTTCCAGTTACAGTAATACAACAGCTTACATAAACAGAAAACCCTATTACTATAAAACAAAGAACTGGAAATCCCCAAGTGCCAAAAGCTGAGAGAAAACTGGAAAAAAAAAAAAAAAATTTTTTTTAAAGTGAGGGTAGGGAGAGAGGCTTGTCGGCCGTGCGACGTACAGAGGAAAGACAGGTTTCTGCTGGGGTCCGTAAGAGTGGGCCGGCGCCGCCGATGCCCTGCTGCGGAGCCTGCCGTCAAATTTACAGCAGCACACTGGCAAATCCGCTAAGGCGGGAATCTGAAGGCAGTCAATCTAACAGATACTGTACAATAAATATATTTAAAGATTAAAAATATAAAAGGACTCAAAATTCCAAAGAGTAAAATGCTCTGGAAGGAAAGGGGAGAGGGAAGGAAAGAGGGAGGGGAAAAAGGAAAAGCTTAACAAGACAAGGGACATTTTGGGACTGAAAAAAAAAGAAAAGGAAAAGGACACTGGGGCAGCAACTGGAAATTTCAATAAGATATAATGTTACATAATAATAATAATTGGTAAATGTCATGAAAAATGTCTGCAACTTACTTTTATTGCTTTATTTTACTTTTTAAAATAATTGTATTCATTTATTTTCAGAGAGAGGGAAAAGGAGGACGAAAGAAAGGGAGAGATACACTGCACACCCCCAACTGGGGACCCGGCCCGCAACCCAAGCATGTGCCCTGACAGGGAATCAAACAGATGACCCTTCAGTTCACAGGCTGGCACTCAATCCACCAAACCACAGCAATTTACTGTTAAATGGTTCAGAAGAAATCTGAGAAAGGGAAAGGGAAGAGAAGTTCGAATACAGCAAAATGTTAATAGGCTGAATCTGGGTGAGGGAATGCACATGTATAGAGGTTTGTTGTCCTATTCTTTTACATTTTCTGTAGGATCAAAATTTTTCAAAATGCCACGTTGAGGAAAAAGACATCCTGTACATTTATAAACATAAAATCCTGCATGTGTATCAAGACAATTATATATGGTAACGAGCCTGGCTGGTGTGGCTCGATGGATGGAGTACGTGAGCACCAAAGCGTTACTGGTTGATTCCCAGTCAGGGCACGTGCCTGGGTTGCAGGCCAGGTCCCCAGTTGGGGACATGGGAGATGCAACCACACATTGATGTTTCTCTCCCTCTCTTCCTCCCTCCTTTTTCCTCTCTCTAAAAATAATTAAAATCTTTAAATATATATAAATGGTAATGAGTGTGGGGGTTAAAAAAGGAAGGAATGAAAGAATTGAAAGCACTTAATGACATGCTATGGTTCCAACTGAAGTAAACTTTATCAATAAGGAAGCCCCCAAGAAATCATTTATTGGGGAATTTGTTCATCTAAGGAAATGTAACTGCCAACTTCACCATAATATCTAAAAATAATACTTTCACTATCTTCTATAGCCATGATTCCTGAATACTAAATTAGCATAAGGCTTCTTACGTTAATATAAAAGTAATTTTTAGGAAAACTAAAAAAGGGGGGGGATATAACAAATAATTCTTCTCTGATTAAAAAGAGCTTGTGGGTTACAGCAAAGAAGAACCTAGGGGAAATTAAAAGTATATTAAAAAGGCAATTTATACAGACAGGAAGTAGAGTGCCTGGCACTTTGGGGGAAATAGGAGTTGGGGCTAGAAAAGGTTCCTCACAGCAACCAGCAAAAAAGAGCTGTGGTGATTAGGCAGAAAAAATGTTAATAAAAAGGGTGGTGGCAGAGTAACATGGACTAGAAGCTAAGCTTCTAGGGACAAGGCCAAAAACCATACCACAAAACCGGGCTAATGAAGCGCTTTCCTTAGCCTTCCTTAAGAAAAAGGCCACCATCACACCACCCCAATGCCATTTCCATGCTAGAACTTGACCCTGTCCATATGCAGCCTCCACCACTCAGCTGCTCTTTTTCCAAATTAAACTTTGGACAGAGCCCAGGTCATCTCTCTGTGCCCTGCAATGAGGAAGGCCAGGTAGTTAAATTTCCTGGGCTTTAACTTGAGAAATCAGGGCTCATAAGGTTGGAAAGTCTCCCGCATTTATTCCTAACTGCAAACTAGGGACAGAAAGAAAAACTAACTTTCTTTTTTTAAAATTGATTGATTTGAGAGGCAGGGAGCAAGGGAAGGCGAGAGAGAGAGGAGGAGACAGGGTGAGAGAGAGAAATTTGTTGTTCCACTCGTTTACGCATTCATTGGTTGATCCTTCTGTATGCTCTGACCAGGGATGGAACCCACAACCTTGGCATATTGGGATGACACTAACCAACTGAATGAGATACCAGGCCAGAGCCAGAAAGGAACTTTCTTACCCCAGTGAAAATGGTCTACGAACCCATAGCAACAATCACCTTAGTGGTGAGACTTTAAAACATTTTCTTTAAAAATCCCTCTAAGGTCAGTAACAAACCAAGAATGCACATCATTAATGATTTATTTCAGTGGTGAATTAAACAGCTGAGCCACTGCAGTGTTAAAAGCCAAACTGTGTGCCCTAAAAGTTCCATGTTGAAATCTTAACCCCCAGTAACCCAGAATGTCACTATGTGGAGAGAGAGCCTTAAAAAGGCAATTAAGATTAAATGAAGTTATCAGGCTGAATGCTAATCCAGTATGACTATGGTCTTTATCATGGACCAGGTCTGCATAGATACATTCAAAGTATACCTGAACTAAAAAACAAATACAAGGAGGTACGTTGTATCTTTTTCATTTTTTTTAAAGCTTCTATTTTTTTTTTTTTTTTAAGATTTTATTCATTATTTTTAGAGAGATGGGCAAGGAGGGAGGAAGAAAGGGAGAGAAATATCAATGTATGGTTGCCTTCCACCTGTCTCCAGCCGGGGACCTGGCTGGAGATCTGGCTTGCAACCTGGTTATGTGCCCTGATTGGGAATCAAACCAGTGACCCTTAGGTTCACAGGCTGGTGCCAATCCACTGAACCACACCAGCCAGGGCTTCTTTTTTTATTTTTAACATACACATAAAATCATGAGTAGTAAGTGGTCCAAGCACAGACAAATCCACAGGAATGATAAAAAAACAAGTATGAATATCTCATCTTGGTGATTAGGCACACAGCTGTTTGCCATGTTATTTTCTGCATTGTTATAACTGAAAATTCTTCATTTTTTATAAAAATAAAAACCTCTTTGAGGTCTAGATAAATGCCAACATTAAATTCTAAGGGGCTCATGATGTTTTAAAAACTCCCATCATACTCTTCAGTACTATCTGTACACAAACACTTTTTAGGAGACACTGAGCTCACTCCCACACTACCTCCACCCCATCACGAAGATAAAACCAGCAAAGAATGTGATATAATTTCCAACACACTTGTGTTTCTCTTTTTCAATTATAGTTTATAGTCCGTATCATTTTGTATTAGTTTCAGGTGTATCCATAGTGGTTAAATAAACATATTTTACTAAGTGTCCCCCCATATTTTCAGTACCGGATGGCACTACACAAAGTGATTACAGTATTACTGACAACCCCTTCATCATTTTCACCCAGGCCCCCAACAGCCCACCCCCTCTGGCAACTCCAAAATGCTTAGTTTTAAGTCAGAATGAAAACCAACTTTAGGTAGTACCCCTTTAAAAAAAAAATTTTTTTTTTTTTTTAATTTACTGATCTTAGAGAAGAAGGGAGAGAGACATCAATCTGTAATTCCATTAATTTCTGTATTCTCTGGTTGCTTCTGTACGTGCCCTGACCGGAGATGGAACCTGGAACTATGGCATATTAGCACGATGCTCTCACTGAACTGACAGGCCAGGGCAAGGTAGCGCCTCTTTTTTGTGGCTTTCTATAAGCTGGAAGGTGTCAGAGATAAATGTACCATACTCCCCACCTAAGAGCACTCAGTGAGATCATTAAAGAGGAGATTTGGCTGAGTCAAAAGAGCAGAGAAGGCTTACCGGCAACAGATGCAATATGGTTCAAGTTCAAAGTCAAGTTATGACCCTAAAAGGGATCGCCTGGATAGAGCCAATGATTGATAATATAAAATCTTTATTGTTGGGTAAAAAACCCCAAACAAACAAAAAACAAAAACTCAGGTCCAATAAAATTTGCACTGGTCCTACTTGTGCTTATTAGCAGTAACCTTCCCCACACAATCATCCCCTCTCTATACCTAGAATAATGACTCAAACTTCTATTTCCCACCCTTTTTCTACGGGGGGAGGAAGAGTCAATAATGCCTCACAAAATCCCATAATGCAAAGGGCAGGCAGAGTTCATGCATTTAATTTTAGGTCGGTTACCAGGTTTTTCTTGAGCCCTGGCCAGGGTTATTCTGGTACTGGCATGGGGAAACCTGGTTTGCTTGGGTGTGGGTTAAATTCAAAACAAAGAATAAGAACACATCCCTAACTGGATGGATCCTTGAGGCCACCAGACAAGCAACACCCATTGATCCAGCCAGGACACCTACAGGAGATTTTTGCTAAAACAGGGTATAGAACAGCACAGCACAGACAGCTAACAGAATCTCTTTTCTAATCTTCTACCACCTCCTTCTTCTAGTGGAAGTAATTATACAATGTTAGGAAAAAGAATTCCACTTCCAAGAAACTCATGGGTGACAGAACCATACCAAGCTCCTCTTGGGGAATAATGTATTAAATAACAGCTGAGATACTTAAAATATTATATTACTCCACTAAAGTACATTACTCTGGTTCATTTGTTACATGAGGGGGGACCCAAAGAACCCCGTAATTTATGAAAAATTGTTTATTTATTCTTACATGTTTGAATTTCAGTCACCTTCAAAGTACTCTCTATTTGATGCAATACAGCTATTAAGATTTTTTCCCCACTGCTCAAAACAGTTTTTGAGCTCATCAATTTTGATACGTTTTACTGCTTCTGGGTTTTGTTTCACCTCTTCCACATCCGCAAAATGTTTCCATTTGAGGACTTTTTTCACATGGGGAAACACAGAAAAGTCACTTGGGGAGAAATCAGGCGAAGAAGGAGGGTGAGGCACAGGGGTCCTGCCATTTTTGGTCAAAAACTGCTTAATACTCTGCGCAGTGTGAGCAGGTATGCTCGTAAATCACCCATCATAAAATGGGCAAACATGCCGAGTCTTCAAAAAAAAATTCACTGAAGCCAAAATGCAGCCTCCCACAACAACGCCAGCTGGTACACGGATACAGAGGGTTCCTAGAACACTCACCTAGCAGGGGAAACCGGTACTACAAGGGGCATGCCCTCCAGAAGATAATTCTGCATTTTTTGGTAGATCCTCCATCAACCCCCTTTCCCAAGGGAAAAACAGAATGCCCATCAAACAACTTAATTAAAAAGTTTATCCTAGAGCCTTATAAAATCAGCGGCAGCAAATGTGTTAACGGGAAGAGGCTTGAAATTCAAGCGCTCCAGTTGTCCTATACTCAGCAAGGCTGATATCTAAACCACTGCAAGAGATTTGCAAGGATTAAATTCTGAAAGTCAGGATCATAGTTTTAAAATATGAAGCAAAAGTAGCCCTGATGTGCAGCAGTTTCCTTGGAAAATCAGTATACCAGCCAACCCTGAGCCCTCCTCATCTCTCCCATGCTTCCTTCTGTAGCTGTTGGTGTACTTAACGCTACACGTCTCTTCAACAAGACTGTAAGCTCCATGAGGGCAAGAACCATGTTTTATCCATTTCCGCCCATCTATTAGGGCCTAAAAGGATACCCTGCATACAGTCAAACACCCGATAATTTATTAGTTGGGCATAAGTGAATTCAGCAAAAAAGACCTATAAAGTGGAAGGAAGATAAGAACTACAGTTTGGAAGGCAGCTTGTACATATTTAAAACATGAAAAGATGAAGAGTGAAATTTTGCAGGGAGATAAAATGTTCCTCTAAGTAAAATTGAGGAAGGGAAGCCAGAGTTTCTTCTCACAAGCTTCTGAAAAGATAAAAGCACATCTGGTTTGAGTGATAATGTGTTACAGGCTTAAGCAAGAGCAGGTGAAAAAATCTGATAAAAGCAATGAACCACAAAGATGCCTCAGTGAGAAGGAAATCAGATTTGGCCAGACTGCTTCAAAACTCACTGGTACAAAGATGGCTTTAACATAACGAAGGATCAAAATGAGAAAGCGAAGATAAATGCATCATCCTCAACTTGTTCTTTACTGTAGATGCTCTCTCACTGCTATAAAGTATTTATGGTGTGCCAAATAACAGGGTGAGGGGAAATACCCAGTCCATTGCTGCTCTGGAGTTGGCCTTGGCCTGTATTCTTGCTAGCTGTTACATGTAACATGATTAAACTGGAGAAACGCCAATACATCTTGGCTCTTAGGAACCCTTTATCATAGTCTCTCAAAGAGCAGTGAGTCAGCTTCAGTTCCTCTCAGAGAAGTCACAAGCACTCCTGAGTGAAAACTATCAGAATTCAAAACCAGGTAACAGTTCTGTAGAAACCAACAAACCAACCCTAAAATTTAGAGGGAAATACAAAGGACCCAGTACAGCTAAAGCAATTTGAAAAAGAAGCACCGCATGGACAACTGTGCGATGATTGTGGGGAGAGGTGCAGGGGGAGAGGAAAGAGGGTGTAAGAGGGATAAATCATAATAGGGAAAAAAATACAATTAAAAATTATTAAAAAAAAGAAAAAGAACCAACACTATCAGATTTCTAAAATGACTATAAAGCTATAATTAAAGATAGTGACAAACATAAGGCAATGGAAGTATACTGAGTCCAGAAATAATCTTTTATATTTATGGTCAATTGATTTCGAGAAGAGAATTTAGTGGGAAAGGATGGTCTTTTCAACAAATGGCACTAAGCCAACTGAATGAATATGTATACAAAAATAAAATAAAAATAAAAGGAACTTAGACCCTTACCTCACACCATAACCCAAAATCAACTCAAAATGGAACACAGACATATGCTAAGAGCTAAAACTATAAAACTTCTAAATGAAAACATAGATCTTTGTGACTTTGAATTGGCAAGGATTTTTTTCTATTTAACACCAAAACTGTGATAAAAGAAAAACGTTGATAATTGAATTTAATAGAAGTTAAAAATGTTTACTCTTCAAAAAAACACCATGTAAGACAATGAAAAGACAAGACACACACTGGGTGAAAATATTTGCAAATCACATATCTGATAAATGACTTGTAACCAGAATACATAAGGAATTCTTGCAACTCAATAAGATGACAAACAACGAATAAAAAACAAATAGCTACCCTGGCTGGTAGCGCAGTGGTTAAGGTGCCGGCCTGCGAACCCAAAGGTCGCAGGTTCGATTCCCCAGCCAGGGCACATAACCAGGTTGCAAGCCAGGTCTCCAGTCAGGTCTGTGGCTGGAGGCAGGTGAAATGCAACCATACATTGATGTCTCTTTCCCTCTCTGCCTCTCTCCCTTCCCCTCTTTCTAAAAAT
>PVIW01005842.1:0-98002 GCA_004026585.1 Noctilio leporinus | reverse complement strand
TTTGTTCTTTCCTTGGGTTAACCTGCTTTGCTTCCTTGCCTTAGTTGAGCACCCTTCTGTGATAGGAGATTTGTGGAGTTCAATGTTGCCATCTCCCAGATTTTCTCCACTTGCTGTTCTTGGTGTGTCCTTTATTTGGGCTGTCTGGTTGTATTCTGGGCCTGTGGGCTTTTAGCAGAAACAAAAACAAAAACAAAAAAAACAAAAACACCAAAAACAAAAAACCAAACCAAACCAAACCAAACAAAAAAAAATGCAAAAGGAAAAAAGAAATAAAAATGATAATAATAAGAAGAAAGGGTTTAGACAGCTGTTCACCCTTAATAATCCCTGACTGGTCCAGATGGAGCCTGGACCTGAGGGCTTTTAGCAGAGGAAGGAAAAAGAAAGAAAAAAAAAGGAGAAAGTCACAAGAGAAAGAGAAATCAATATTAATAAAGAAAAGTTTTAGGTGTCTTTTCACCCTTTATGGTCTTTGTTTGGTCCAGGTGGAGCCAGGACCAGTGGGTTTTATCAGGGAGAAAAGAAAGGAGAAAGAAAGAAAGAAAGAAAGAAAAAGGAGCGGGGGAGAAAGTCACAAGACAAAGAGAAATCAATATTAATAAAGAAAGATTTTAGCTGTGTGTTCCCCCTTTATGATTTCTGATTGGTCCAGGTGGAGCCAGAACCTGTGGGCTACTGTCCTGCTGGCCCCCTCTGCCTCTGGGCTGTGCTCCCCTGTGTCCAGATGCTGCCCGTTCCAATTCCTAGTGTCCTGAAGACGTCTCACACTCCCTATCTTGTCCTCTAGGTGCTTTGGTACTCGAGAACACCATCAGCACTGCTCTCTACTCTGTCGCCATCTTCCAACTACTTCTTTTAAAACATCAAGGTCAACATCAGCAGTCACCTTCAAGCCTTGTGGGAAAACTGCAGGGTCATGATATCCCTCCTTCATTGCTAACAACACATAACACCGTCACTGTAGCAGGAATTTCATTTTCATGACAACTGGGACTTTATGAAGATTTTCACAGAGCTACGTGTTGTTTCTTCTGGTGACTATTTGGTCCTGCTGAAAATTCTTTCCATTGGAAAAGAAAATCAGAGGGTTTTTCTTTTGGGGTTTTAAAATTTTGTTAGCAGTTTCCTTGCTTTTTCAAAGTGCCTTTCCTTTGTCTGCTGTGTCATAAACTGGCCTCTTCTAAGAACATACCATCTGTATCTGATATCTTCAGCGATCATCTTGTGAACTGTTGCATCCAATGTCTGCAATTCCCTAGCTATGGAGAGCATTGACTTTCCTGGATCTTCGTTGATTATCTCCTAGATTCTGTGTACAATATCTGGACTTGTGCGATCCTTGTGTACCTTATGTGTTTTCCTTGTTGGTGTTGCAACATTAGATTCAGCATCATACATCTTCTTCTTGTTGTCAATTGTACATAAAGGGATATTATTAAAGTCCACAATTTCCTTAGCAGTTCTACCTGCATGCAGTCCAGAACTTATGGTTGCTGTAACATTGTATTCCTTCGACATGACAGTTGCTCTCAAAACTTAATACTTTATATCTGAAACAATGATGTTAAATCATAACCTTAGTAACAGAGATTTTCAAAATTAATAAGAAGCACATAAAATAAGGAGATGCCAAGTTATTACCAATGTATTATGTGTACCCTGTAGTTTTATAGTGTCTAATGCTGAGCTGGACATTACATAACATTTATAATATTTTATGTCAACTGTATTAAAACACAAAACATTATTTAAAGCTTAAAAAGGTGTAGATTGGTAGTTACAAAATGGCCATGGGGATGTAAAGTATAGCACAGGGCAGTAATTTTCAACTGGTGTGCTGCCAGAATTTTTAAAACATGATATATCTGACTATTTACCTAGGGGTATTGACTTCTTTTCCCTTAGACTGTCAAATAAAAATAAATCAGCCAATATCACCACCATCTAGTGTGAATGAATCTAAATTATAGCTATTTTCTTATCATAATGGCAAAAAAAAAAATAATACTTTTTTGGTATGCCACAGGATTTTAGTAATTAGTTTCTGTGTGCCATAAAATGAAAAAGATTAAAAAATCAGTGTCATAGGGAATATAGTTAATAATATTATAATAACTATGTACGGTTTCAGATGGGTACTAGACTTATCTGGGTGATTACTTTGAAGGTATACAAATATCTAATCACTGTTGTACACCTAAAACTAATATAACATTGCATGTAAACTATAACTGAAAAACATTTTTTAATTATAGCAAAAATGGGAGTTGGAGAAGCAGAGTTAATAGGAATTTATACACTTACATATCCTCAACATTGAAAAATTGATTTTTTAGATATTAACTATGACAGAGTATAATTACTTCGGATACAGAATTCACAGAGTTTTCTGAAAATGAATTATTTTTCCTTCTCAAATATAAGAAAAGTCAACTGGATGGACTTGGGTTTATACTGACGATCCATTGCTTACTGGCAGAGTAATTTGCCAACTTAAACAATCTCAACTTAATGAGATAACATATTTGAATATGTAGAGTGTAGTGTCTTGTACGTGATAGATTTCCTTCTTTCCAAATCATGAGGGTGCCACTTTACCATCATTCCAGAATCCTTTCTAAATTTACATAAGTAAATCCATCATTAGAAAACTAAAAGCATGAAACTATTTATAAAACTCTAAGACTTTCATACAGATTTTATAATATTTGTTTCAATCAAGTACAGGTAGATACATTGTTATCTATCAATTATATCACAACACAAATGTAAGTATAAAAATTATTTTTGGGAGGGTGGTCAAATGTGTGAAAGGGGGCTAAAGATACAAACTTCCAATTATACAATAAATAATGACAGTGTAATAAATGTACAGCATAGTAACTATACTTATAGTGTATATTTGAAAGTTGCCAGAGTATATGTATATCTTAAAAGTTTTTATCACAAAAAAAGTTTTGTAATTGTGTATGGTGATGAATATTAACTAGACTTACTGTGGTGATTTTCTTGCAACATACATAAATAGTGTCTTATTTTGCACATCCAAAACTAATATATTGTTATATGTCAATTATACCTCAATAAATTTTTGTTTGCTTAGGAAAAATAGTATGTATCTCAGTTCCTGGCACAAAGTAGGTGCTCGATATTTTAGGTAATATTATTTGATATGCTGCTACTACTACTAGAATATATGTTAGATCATGGATTCACTGATAGAATGGCCCTTAGGAAGCATTTGTTTCATGTCCACAAATCTACTCCACTATAAATGAAGGAGATAAGACTGGGCAATAGGAAGCATTCACTTAAGGTCACATAGATTTTTAGTGGGAAAAATAAAGAATAGAATCTAATTTTATGATATTTAAAAGTCTTTACCTGATGTATCTCATAGCTTCTCAAATCTATAGATAAATATATATTAAATACACATGTACAAAAAGACATGTATGCACTGTTATTTGCTAATATAAATATTTAGAAACTATATTTATGAAATTTAAAGATATGTTGCAGTTTTAAAAAAAAAAACACCTAACCCATGGAGGTTTTATTCATTGATTTTAGAGAGAGGAGAAGGAAGAGAGAAAAATATCCACATGAGAGGCAAACTGACAACAGGTTGCCTTCCCTATGCACCTAGACTGGGGATCGTACCCATAACCTTTGGAAATGCCCTGACAAGGAATCAAACTAGCAACCTTTTGGCCTTGGGACAATGCTCTAACCAAGTGAGCCACTCCAGCCAGGGCATGTTGCACTTTTCTTCTAACATGTGTTAGTTTCCTAACTATATTGGGAAATACACGTAAGTACTCATGTTAAAAATATTTCAGTTTTACATTTGCTTGCACAAAAAGTTTAAATATTTAATATGCTTATGAAAAACTATGAATTTTTAATATTAAAATGTGCATTTTCTTTAAAATACAAAAAATACAATATTTCATTAAAATTTATACATATTTATACCTCATATATTTGAAATCATCGATGAAAATCATATTGAGAAAATTTATGCTTAAAAGAAATTTAAGTTAGAAGGCTTTTATATAATCTGCCTTTCTTTGACAAACATACCTATGTGCATTTTCTGCTTGGAGTAACTTTAAATGGCATTAACTTAAAACACAAAAGTTCAAAGTTTAAAATCACATGAACTGAAGCACTTCCTTTATATGGAAAGAAAGATGCAAAAATCTAGTAGAAACAGTGAATGATTATTCATTTCATTTCATCCTTTTTAATTGAGAAAAGTAATTAAACCCATATTAGACTGACAGCTATTAACTAAAGCCTATAACTCAAGAGGGAAGAAAGGAAGGGAGGAGATTCAGGAGCATAAGAGAGTAGGCATTAATATTAATTCTAGTTTGATTGTTATAACCTGCACTCCCATTGTGAAGAAAACTATGTTTTCATGTGACATACCAACTAAAAGCTAAAAAATTTGTCAAAAACACCTTTTTAGATCATTGCCTTATTGGCTATATCTAGAGTAGTATTCTTCAGTGGAGTGTCTTACATACCAAATGGTGGTAGGTAGAACCATCCACATGATATAAAACAAAATTGATCTTCTATTTACATATTTTATTTGATTCTTATTCTATATTTTTGTGCATGTTTCATGCCAATTAAATATATTAGGAGAGCAGTATTTATGAAATCCTATAAATAAGTAAAATAATTTTTCTCAGTAAGGCACATGAAACCATTTCAATGATAGTGTATGTAAATACTAGCCTATAGTGTCAAGTTAAGGATTAGCAAATTTTGGTCAGTGAGTCAAATGTTGTCTAACATTTTTTTAAACACTTACTTTCCTTTTTTAAAGATTTTATTCGCTATTTTTAGAGAGAGGGGAAGGGAGGGAGGCACAGAGGAAGAGAAACGTCAGTGTATGGTTGCCTTTTACCTGCCACCAGCTAAGGACCTGGCTGAAGATCTGGCTTGCAACCTGCTTATGTGCTGTGACTGGGGGGATCTAACCAGAGACACTTGGGTTTGCAGGCTGGTGCTCAATCCACTGAGCCACACCAGCCAGGACTAACATCATTTTTTAAATAAAGTTTTATTGGGACACAGACATGCTTGCATATTATCTATGAGTGATTTTGCAGTATAATGGAAGAGTAAAGTTGTTGCAACATAAACCTTATGGCTTTCAAAGCCGAATAAATTTTTCCCCTCTGGCCATTTATAGAAAATGTTTACCATTCTCTTGAGAAATAAGAACAAGATAAGAATTCAGGTCAAACTTGTTTGCTGGCAAGGTGAGAATCTTAATATTACTCAGGGACATGGTTCCAGAATTTATGAAGAGTTGTTACACCTTGGAATTTTCTCAGCTAACAGTAAAAGGTGCCAGTGTGTTACTTCCTTTTTTAAAGATGTAAATGTTAACTAAGCTTTATGTGTGTTTCTTCAAATTAGGCTTTTGCTCTATTACTAAGGAAGGTGACTGATCTTGGAAATGGTATTTATATTCTCAAAGCCTTGCTTTACTTAACATTAAAATAATTAAAGGACTATATAGTATCCTACATGGTTTTATAAGTGGTAATGGCTGAAATTGTTCCAAGTTTGGAAAATGATTACTGAGTAAATGATAACTGCTTCTCTTCCCACATATTTTGACAGAATATATTTCACATAGGGTTGACTATAAAGGTTATAGCAATACACAAAACCTTACTGACTTTCGAATATATATTGGGTTGGCCAAAAAATTCATTTTTTCCCTGGAAGGTGGCTCTAGTAGTATTTAGTTATTTTTAAATTCATTCCAGATAATTTTGTTAGACTGTATTGTAATAGCTGTTACATCAGTATGCATTAAAAAAAAAGTTGAATGTTTTTGTAGCTATTTCAAAATTGAATCAGAAAATATGCAACATTTTCTGCATATAAGGCTTTATTATTTCAAGAAAGATAAAAACACCACTGAAATGTAAAAAAAGATTTGTGCAGTGTATGGAGAAGGTGCTGTGACTGATCGAACATGTCAAAAGTGGTTTGCAATTTTGTGCTGGAGATTTCTCGCCAGACGATGCTCCACAGTCAGATAGACCAGCTGAAGTTGGTACTAATCAAATAAAGACGTTGAGAACAACATAATGCACAGGAGAGTCAACATACTCAAAATTTCCAAATTGATAAAGTTATTGGTGAAAATAAAAAATATGTCTTTTATTTTAGAGAGAAAAATGTATGAACTTTTTGGCCAATCCCACACACACACACACACACACACACACATCATTTAACTGTGTTTGCTTTACAAATTATATATATATAAAAGAGCAATAAAAATAAAGTAACATTAAAGTAAGAGTAGAAATCTAAATAAAATATAGATAAATTGTGGCTGATGTTTGATGAGTGCTAATTGATTGACAAAATTTAGCCAAGATTTTGGCTAGTGATCTCATTGTTAGTATGACAATGAGGTTCAGAATGTGGGTTTAAGCACCAAGTGGGGAAGAACTTTACTGAATTTTTATGGCTTAATGGAAACATTAACCTATTTAGAGGTCTTCAAATATGAGTATTCTAGCTCTGTATGCTTCATTTTAACCATGTTCCTTTGATATGAATAAAGATTTTGAATTTTGTCCACTAGAATCAATGCTTAATTGGAAGACAATGTACTTCTATTTTGACATTCCTAATAACCATCCAAGTGCCTAGAAAATATTGAATTCTTAACAATTATCTACCCAATAAATGAAAGATAAAAGGAATTGATATTACATGGTAACTGGCAGGAATAGCTGAGAATGAACAAAATGAACCTCTCATAACTACTACAATTTACCAGTTATATTAACTACTACAAATCACTACTTATGTTGTATTGTTTTTTAAACCTGATATTTATATTTTAAATTTAAATGCCATATATATATAAATTAATCTTGGTAACTAGAATTTATTCATAATACAAGTTGCTGGTGGAAAAATACAATATTTTTAGAACACTCAAGACCTGTTTTGAGCTGTCTTCAGTGTTGCAGATTAAAATGAAAAGAAGTTTCATAATTTGTGACACTTGAATTTGATTTTTTTTAATTAAAAGAAAGGGAATCTGGTTTATTAGCACAGAAAACCTATAATGCAGGTATTATGTATAGCTGGAATGGTCAATTAAATATAGTTACATGTTATTAAGTATAGCTTTTAAATAAACCATTCAAATATTGTATTTTCCCACCTATTTAAGATAGTCCAGTATTTTCAAAGAGAAAAGGAAGAGGTATATTACAAAGTATAAAACTCTTAACTGTCATTTCTTGAATGATCTTGCCCAAAATAAAGTTTAATGGTGGACCTATGTCAAATGTGGAGGCAAGGACCATTGGGGGAAAAGATTTTCAGACCTATAGAGGGTGCCCCTCAGGGCACATTACAGAATCTTATAAATGTGTGTGAGGTGAGAAAGTAAGTTAAGTTAAAGTTAAAGTTGAGTTGTTTTCAATACCCAAAGACTGAAGGGTCCAAAAACAAGCATCTTTCAATCAGTGGTGATAGCCAAAGTTGTGTCCTGTTTTCTATAACATGTTGGATTGAGTCAGCCTCAAGAAATGAACTTGAGGTGAAAAGATTAAAGACAGTAATTAAATGGTGAATTGTCTAGATGTGAAAAAAGAAAATAAGTATACATACAGAAGAGACAGGGGATGTTAAGAATAATAAAGGAAGAGGAGAAGCCAAAGAACTTATACGCATAACACATGGACATGAACTAAGGGGGACATTGCTGGAATGAATGGGGTACTGGGTGGAAGGGGGCAAAAAGGGAAAACTGGGACAACTATAATAGCAAAATTAACAGAATACATTAAAAAGTAGACTTTATGAATGCTTGGTAGAAAGTTCTCAGCAAGAGGACATGAAGTCAATTAGATCAAAGAAAATCTAGAATCTAAGCAAAGACAAGGATATCATAAAACCAATAGCATGGCATGAGCTGACTATGCAGACCTAGCAAAGGCTAGCAGAAAACTGCAATGAAATAAGTAACTAGGTTGCCAACTAGAGAACTACTATTAGTTCCACATCTGTGGGCATAGACCATCTCATATTTTTAGGTAGGGAGAGGCAGAAGCCACAGTCTGATGCTTTTCATTAACAATAACTGGGAAGAACAAAGGCTCCCAGGAAATTCATCTAGTTGTCTTGAAGAAACCTAATTCCCTGTATTACAAAAAGTACATAGCTAGGCAAAAAGTTACTTTCTATTTTTAACATCTGCTATTTTGAAATTAACTTAGTGTTAAAAGAGATGATTACACGAGGTCTGTCCTGAAGGTATCGGTCACACAAACTATTTTAATTATACTGACATTGGCTTGATACTTTGGAGACAAACCTTGTATTCCCCCCCCACCCCAAAGAAAGATATTTAGTTTTTCTATTTAAAGACACTTTGTTCTTATTCAAATCATCCCCAGGTTTGATTTTGACACCTGCACATGAAGCACTGCTGAGAGGGTATTTCACAGCCTGTTGTCCAGCAACATTTATAACCAAAATTGCTCTCAATGACTTCAACAGTTTTAAGTTTTTACAAAAGTTGATCCAAAGTTTAAGGTAAAAAATCAAGCAACTTTGGTAGGATGGTATTATATCAAACACAGCTATTTTCTCTTGAAACTTCATATTTACAGAAATTAAGCCCTTAAAACTACTAAATATTTTTGCTAATGGATCAATGGTGTTTTTAAAATAAAATAATTATTTGAACACATAGGATATAATATATAGGTCTTAAAACATGTTGTGCAGGGGAGGTTATAAATGTCTGGATTCTATGTCAAAGGGTTCTGATTTTGTAAAGATAAAACTTGGAGACTTAAAAAAAAATTATGTATTATTTTTAGGGAGAGGGGAAGGGAGAAAGGCAGAGAGGGAGAGAAGCATCAATGTATGGTTGCCTTTCACCTGCCTCCAGCTGCAGACCTGGCTAGAGGCCTGGCTTGAAACCTGGTTATGTGCCCTGGCTGGGAATCAAATGGAGACTTGTTTTTAAACAAGCCACCTATGTTATTACTCTGCCCAATACCAAATAAACCAGAGATAAAGGAAAAATGAAACTGAAAGGCCTTAGGGCTGACACTGTTTGGACAGTAGAAAGGGGATATTGAGGATCAGAGGAAGGAGGATTTCCTTTTGATTGCCTAAGATCTGTCAAAATCATCTTTGAAGGAAGCCATGTTTTATACACACAGGGAAATTAAAGAGAATGGGAGATTATGATAAAGCTTTCATCTTTGCAAAACTGATGGAGCCACTGTAATGTGTGAATCTAGCAGAGATGCTATCATGCCATAAAATATAAAATTCCCCAAATATGCTAGAACAAAATAATATTTATATATTCAAATAATTAGGTTAAAGAGTTTTGGTTTTAAAATATGACATTTTCTGCAAAATTTACATTTATCTTGGCTCCTAAGTAGAAAGAACAAAATCTAAATACAATCCTAAATGTTCTTTGAGATTAGTTAAAATCAGAACCTGTTTTTCTGTTCCTATGCATGATTAACAATAAATATATGAAAATGACCAAACTGCATCCAACTCTACACCCAAGAAGTGATTACTTTGTCATTTTCAATGCAATGGGACACATATACCATCCACAACAAATTACTAATGTGCTCTCTGATATTTTGCAAATAAATGCAATGCATTTACTTGTAAGTACCATCTGCAGGATTTCAAGCATGTGAAATATTTTGATGCTTCAGGGAATTTTACATAATTGATGCTATCTTTTTCTAAGAATACTTCAATGACTGATTATGAAATATTTACCCAGTTTCTCTTACATTAACTCTTGAAAATAATATCCCCATTCTCTAACCCCAATTTAAGCAGTCGGCCACCTTCACCAGTACCCTTTCTGTACTCCCCCAACTCCTTCCCACTTTATACAGAAACAAAACAAACCCCACAGGTCATTTAAGCTATGGAATAGGATTTTCACCCAGAAGTATCTGGCTATTTCTCATTTAGCATCAAAACAGAGGCAGATACCAGGCTTCCCTTACAGGGTAGTGAGGTGCTCAGTAATAACCACTGCTTCCTTCTTTCTGTTGTCATGTGAGCACTTCAGCAAAACTAAGCTCTCTTGCCAGCAATCTGCTCTTGAGCAGGAACCCTGCAAGTCATCCCAGACTTACCAGAACCCTCTGGTGCTTGGGAAGTTATCTTGGAGCATTAAAGGGGGAGCTGTAGGGCTGTCGGTAGAGCTGAGGCCTCAGGCTGAGAAATGAAACTGCTCTGCCTTTTCACTGAACCTGCTGAGCTACCTGTCTGTAGGTGATGCACATCACACTTTTTAAAAGAGGCAGCTCCATGTGATGCAACCACATCCTGCTAGAGCAGCCCCCAGCACGAAGTGCCAGAGAACAAAAATCACACAAGGGTAGCAGCAACTCACGTGATTCACCATCAGCTCTGAGTACTTTTCTCATAAGGAAGAACTTGTGAATAAGTCAGATGAGCTGAAAAGTCAAACTGAGAGAAGTGGAAGGGAGAAGAAACTTTAAAAGGGCCTCAGAAAATCTATACCCTGATTCAGAGCCTTCATTCTATTTTTAGTCTGGTCTGTACTAGCCTCACAACTTAACTATGGATTTTTACAATATAGTTTTAGAAGCAACAGCTGCAGAGCCAAAGATTCTTCAATGACTTTTCTCTTATGTTCACTTGTATCACCACATTTAGCAGTCATAACCAATGAAGTCCATACATGGTTTGAGTTTTAAATAAATACAAAGACAGAGGACCATGAGACCATATGCTCCCTTAGGGCCACATATGCATGTCAAAAGTAGTATGTAAATTATATTACATGTGATAGTAAATGCTTACATGGATATAGACTAAAACAGAGATGTGATTTGTCACATTAATAAAAATTTATACAATTTATCTCATTTACTCATCACAGTACACAAGAGGCAAATGATAAGAAGACAGAGGCTTAGAAAAGTAAATACTTAGCCAATGTGATATGTTTCATTCAAAACTTGGCAATCTGACCCCAGGGGCCAGGACTTCAACCAATATTCCTGTTTATGCAGTAATATATGTTTTAAAGATATTAAGAAGAAAATCTATCACACAAAAACAGATAACATCAACTAAGTATGCCTTTTTATCTTAATAGTTTCAATAAAACAATCTTTTTTTCAAAATGGTACTCACATGGATAGAACTGATACACACACACGCTTACTTACTTTCCTTGAAAAATAAAAATAATGTAGCTCTTTGATATTCAATGATTCTAGTATTAAAAATAAATAATTTGCCTTGGTAACCTACTGAATATGTCCCTAAAAATCAATTAATTAAAAATGCACATTTTGGTACCTTTTAGTCCATAACCTATTCATTAAAGAATCCTAGATATTTTCTATATTGAGGTTTACAAAAAACTATCTGAGCTTATCCAAATATCTAAAAAAACAGAATGTGTTTGTGTATTTGGAAAGTGGCCACTTAACAAAAACAGTGATTGATGAACTTACTGGTAGATTTAGTAATTGTGGAAACAGCTGTTTTCATCGGAGGAATTGGCTGCCTGAACTCCTCACAGTGATTGACATGTGATCCCAAAAGATTAACTTGTCCAGGAACAATCTACACAATTTTTTTTCATAATAAGGGAGTCAGGAAAGAAACATAGACCTGGATTATAATTTTTTTTAAAGTAATGAAAAAAAAAGATGAAATAGTAAGTATAGGTACCAAAAGACAAAATCATGTCTTTTGGTATGAGGATTATGAATTTCAGTGTTCCCTCTCACAGATTTGATAGGAAAGCAATTGATTGACTCTATATAAATTGATTTTTAGAACAAATTGGAACAAAACGATATTCATATTTCTTAAATGTATATACAGAAGTCTGGTTGTCATGTTATTTATTGTCTATTGTAATTTTTTTTTAAGAATAATAAATAAGAAGGGAAAAGAAGCTCCAGGCTTAGCCTAGAGAATCACTCTAGATTTTAAGGAGAAGCACATTTATCTTAGGTATGACTGCTAAACTCTTGACTGATATTATGATATTTTAGTTTATGGTCTTTGAATGCCAGTCTCTGAATGAAAAAAAAAAAAAAGTGTGCTAACTTAAGAACCAGTCCTTCCATGCATTAAGTGCTCCATCCAAAATTATCCTGCCTCTAACAACCAAATCAAAATCTTCAAATGCATTTTCTGAACATACTGAAACTATGGATAGTAAATTATCTTTTAAATCTTAATGTAGTCAAGTCAGAAAAGAGCATGGTCCACCATGGAGCACAATCTGTCTAGCACCTAACTGAGCTTCTAATCAAGAACAGTCATTAATATAATATGAAAATAAATGCACAGACATGGCATTAGTGAACAATCCCCAGAACCAGGGCCCAGGATGCTGGTCAATTCTTGCTAACAGATAAATTACCCACATAATTCAAAGCAACCAGCACCAGCGTGTCATATCCCAGCTCCATCCTCAAATAACCTGGAATATAAAGTGACTACTGAAATGTATGTAATTCTTCAAGAATATTAAAAATATTATTCCTTCGATTCCCAGCCAGGACACACATAACCAGGTTGCAAGCCAGGTCTCCAGCCAGGTCAATAGCCAGGGGCAGGTGAAAGGCAACATACATTGATGTCTCTCTCCTTCTCTGCCTTTCTCCTTTCCCCTCTCTCTAAAAATAATAAAATATTTTAAAAAATTTTTAAATCTTATTCTTAGCATTTCTTTTGAGAGAACCAATCTTTGATCTTTCCAGGGATTCTTTGTAGGAATTATATGTAGTAAGTCTTCAGATTTGGAAGTTTAGGAATTATGCCAGAGGCAGGAAAGAATACTAGCTCACAGTATGATAAAGAAGAGGAATTAATATGCAAATGTAAATTGTTTTTGTTGTTATTGTAATTGTTAATATTAATATTGACATTGCTATTGACATGATTTGCTATTCTCTTCACTGATTGAATTGATGAATGCAATATTAAATGTACAAGGGCTTAGCAATGCTTTTCCAATCATATGGTGAATTTCAGAAAACTCATAATAAATAATTAAATTGATAGGGGAATAAAAAATTTAAGAAAAAATCATTTGGAGAAGGTTTACATATACAAAGGCACAATTTTAAAATATATCTATTTGGAACAAAAGAGATCTAAGATGCCACCAAGCTGCTATGTGATTTAAGACAAAATTATTTAACCTGTCTAATTTCAGTAACTGTCTTTAAATTGATGAGCCTAATACCTACTTTATAAGGATAAAATGAAATAGTGCCATTGGATTACAGAATTTAACATATAGTAAACACTGTGGTATTGTTCTCTATTCTTATGTTTTTAGAAATACCTAATAACATGAGCCAACATGGGATCAGTATAACAGATCATTGTAATGCATCTCAGAGCAAAAGTCTCCACGCTCGGTTACTGTAGTATCACAATGCTGGCTATGAGATTAAAAGGTTAAAGTGAAACACTGTCACCAGGAAGCTTTAACATGGCTTCTTCTACTTAGACACCCTGTTGTATCAGTTCCACAGAGTACAAGGGAGGATCAACCATATATTTTAGAATATATACAATAAAGAATTGAACACTGTCTCCCTTTTCTTACTCAATGAAAGAAACTGTTTAATGAAACTTTTATAAAATGTAAAATTAATGTAAGTACTTTTGTAGGTGTGATCAATCATATATATTCTTTTATAATTTCAAAGGGATATATATTTGTGTTACTTACTGTAAATTGTTTTCATAAGAAACAGGGCTTTCCTCACTGCCAATGCTGACTACGCAATTGTCATAAAATAATTAAAATATGAAGTCTATGAGCTACTTATATCCAGTTAAAATGGTAGTACATTGGCAAATTCACTTCCATAAAGTTCTTAAATTTTAGATTTGATCTGGAAATTCCTGTTTCTGGTAAATAAAATAAGCATGTGTAACTCTTGTCATCCACAGAACATTGACTAGAGATACACAATGAAAAAAAATTGATGCTTGGAAATTTTCATAGTAAAAACAATTATAAGACCAAATGAATTGAATCTTAAAAAATCACTTATGTATAAATTAAATTTATAGATGAAAACAGAATAACCTTTCCTAGAAAAAAAAAGTTGATAAGGACTATATATCTAAAGTTAAAACTTTGAATTAATGAAGGCAAAGACACTGAAAGAGTATTTTTATAGAATTATTCTCATTCATGAAGAAGATAAAGAATAGCAGCAAGGATTTATTAGATACTGAGAAAAGAGAAAATTTATAGCAAATGATGTATTCTTTTCATTTTGTAACAGGCCCTAAATGAAAAGAAATTAAAACTTAAAATCAGAAATGTGCCATAATGTAGAAAGTTATATACAAACATACTTAAGCTAATTATATAAAAACTAAACATAATTATCTTTCTCACAAATTTGATCATTTTTGTGCAATCTTTTGGTTATCTTCATAAATTTGTAAGTTAAGGATTCTTTCTATGTGCTTAGAGCTATCTACCATTTTATAAAAAGTGGTTAATTCCTGCCTTGGCTGGGTGCCTCAGTTGTTTGGAGTATTGTCCCATACATCAAAAGGTTGCAGATTTGGGCACATAGCTAGGTTTCAGGTTAGATTCCAGATCAGTTCATATAAGAGACTCCAATCCCTGTTTTTTAATCTGTCCTTCTCCTCCTTCCTGTCTGTCTAAAATCAATAAACATATCCTTAAGTGAGGATTTTTAAAAAAGAGTAATCACTATGTTTTTGAGCATTCATTTATTTACTAGACATGGGGCAAAATAAAAATAGGATTTTATTTATATTGTTTCATTTTAAAATTATATTTTATTGATCAAACTATTACAATTGTTCCAATTTTTCCACCTCTGCCATCTCTACCCAGATCCCCCACACTATTGTTCATGTCCATGGGTCATGTGTTTATATTCTTTGGCTATTCCATTTCCTATACTGTACTTTCCCTTCCCATGACCATTCTGTAACCACCTATTTGCACTTAAAACCCTCATCTTTTCACCTATTTCCTTGTAACCCCCTCACATTTGACAACCATCAAAACCCCCTCCGTTTCCATGATATTCTGTCTCTGTTCTTGTTTGCTTAGTTTCTTTAGATTCAATTGTTGATAGATACATATTTATTGCTATTTTGTTCTTCATAGTTTTGATCTTCTTCCTCTTAAATAAGTCCCTTTAACATGTTATATAATAACTGATGATGATGAACTTGTTTAGTTTCTCTTTACCTGGGTAGCTCTTTATCTGCCCTTTGATTCTAAATGGGTAGGGCAGTTTTGGCTGTAGGTCCCTAATTCTCATCACTTTGTTTCTTGCCAATCCCTTTTATTCTGCAATATTTATGATTTTGAGAAGTCAGCAGATAGTCTTATTAGAACTTCCCTGTAAGTAACTAACTGCTTTTCTTTTACTGCTTTAAGATTCTCTCTTTAACTCTTTCCATTTTAATTATGATATGTTTTGATGTGGGCCTCTTTGGGTTCATCTTGTTTCAGACTCTCCGTGCTTCTTGGACTTGCATGTCTAATTCCTTCACCAAAGTAGACAAGTTTTCTTTCATTATTTTTTCAAATAGATTTTCAACTTCTTGGTTTTTTTCCTTCTGGTACCCCTATGACATGAATGTTGTTGGAAAGCTTGAAATTATTCCAGAGGTTGCTTACACTAACCTCATTTTTCTGTTTTTTTGTTTTAATGTTTTCCTCTTGTTTTGATAGTTTTGTTTGTTTGCTTCCTTATCTTCTAATTCATTGATTTGATTCTTGGCATCATCTACTCTACTGTTGTTTCCATATAAATTCTTATTTATTTTAATTACAGTATTCTTCATTTCTGACTAGATCTTTTCTATGCTGTTGAGGTCCTCATTAAGTTCCTTGAGTACCCCTTATAACCAGTGTTTCAAATTTTGCATCTGATAAATTATTTGTCCATATTTTGTTCAGTTCTTTGCTGTTTTGATCTGTTCTTTCATTTGAGCCAAGTTTCTTTGTCTCATTTGGCAGCTTCCCTGTGTTTGTTTCTACATATTAGGTAGAGTTTCGATGACTCCCAGTGTTGGTAGCATGGCCTAATGTGTAAGTGTCCTGACAGGATCAAGTGGCACCCAAGCCTGGTGCTCAAGGGGCACCCATCCCTATCATCCAAGCTGGGTACTCACAGAGCATCATTCATATAGGCCAACAAACCTCTCTTGTAGTTGAGCCTTGATTGCTATTGGCAGGTCAATGGGAAGGATTTACTCAGACCAGTCAGTTGCAAGGCCTGTCTGTAACCACTGTTCACCAACTTCTGACCTTTGTGGAAGATCAACTGTTTGGGGGCAGGTTGGTTGTGCTCCTACATGGTCTGCAACTGTTATTGGCTAAGCAGGCTCTAGAGTTTCCCAAGTGGTGCAGGCCAGGGTCAGCCTCCATCTGTGTTTTGCCCAGGGCCACTCTGCATGAACTATAAGTAATCCGAGGTAGCTGTTACATGTGTTGGGCTTGGAGATTCCCAGGCAAATCCAAGCTGTGAATTTAGGTTGGCAATTGCTAGTGCCAAGTGTGGGGCCATTTAGCAAGGCCTAGAGACTCACTGAGGCCAGCTATTGCTTATATGGGAAGAATTAGGAAGTGGTGAAGCATGAGCTAAGATCAGCCATTCATATCAAAATGCAGCTTGGGAGGGCCTGTAAGTTGGGTGGAACAGAGTCTGGGATCACCAGGTAGGGAAAACAATGTTAGCAAAGTGATAAGAGTCTCAGAAATGGCACCAGCCTGTTGGCTCTGTGGCTTTGTTGTGGGAGGGTTCAGAAAAGGGACAATGACCTCTGCTCACCTTTCTGTCTGGGAGAAAGCTGATTCTAGCTCTTGCCTTAATGCCAGACACTTGACTTTCTCCCTGTTTGCCACTGGTGCCTTTCAAGTTGCTATTCTTAGAGATAATGTTATGATAAAATGATTTTTTTCTATTTTTCAGATGATATAACAAAACTTTTGGAAAAGTTCAGTACTTTCCCATTTATACCACTAATGTATGAATCCTAAGTGGATCTGGTGACTATCTTAGTGAGTCTTACAGACAAGTTTTACTGCCCAGTATTGAGCACACTAAATAGATCTCATCCATACAGCATTAAGTATATTACTTTATATGGCCTAAGAAATTGTGATGCATGGGTATAAATCACACATTACTCAAGTAACACATAATTTTGATGTAGCCTTTGATGTAGAAGACATCTAGTGTCTACATCAGAGATTGACCAAGTTTTTTTCTGAGAGGGTCAGGTTGTAAATACCACAGGCTTTGTGCACCATGCAGGCTCTATGAAAACTAAACTCTGATGTTATGGCACAAAAGGAGCCATGGATAACACAGAAATGAATAAGCATGGCTGTGTTCCAATAAAATTGTATTTATGGACATTAACATTTAAATTTCATATCATATTTACATGTCATGAAGTATTCTTGTTATTTCTTTGCAGACATTAATAATGCAAAACTATTCTAAGCTCTGGGATCATACAAAAACATTGTAGATATAATTTTTCACTTAAGCTATAGTTTTCTGACTCTCTGCTTTACAGTGTCTAAAGTCCTTTGTTTTAAACTTTTTTAAAAAGATTTTATTCATTATTTTTAGAAAGAAGAGTAGAGAGGAAAGAAGAAAGGAAGAGAAACATCAATGTGGGGTTGCCTTTCACCTGCCTCCAGCTGGGCACCTGGCTGGAGACCTGGCTTGCAACCTGGTTATGTGCCCTGGCTGGGAATCAACCCAGTGACACTTGGCCTCTCAGGTTGGTGCCTTTCCACTGAGCCACACCAGCCAGGGGTACAGTGTCTAAAGTTCTGACTGGTAGTGGCTAAGACACTTACGTACTCATAAAATCTGGCATAACTGTATCCTGCTGTTTACATTCAAGTTGACTCTTAAAAAATCATTTGCTGCATTATTTTAATGCACTATTCAGCTTTGAAGTGATAAAATTAATTATGTCTATAAAACACAAGATAAATAATCCTTAGTCATATCATAAAAAAGCAAGATGTAAAGCTTGTCTCATCATTGAAACTAAGTAGTATTTTCCACATTAAAACTAAATCATACCTCTGGGATCAAGAAGAAAGGTTTTGGAAAATTCTTATACATTTAATAGAATGTGATTTCAGAAATTTTTATTCTAGTCAATCTTCCAAAGATAATTAAGAAGGTATTTTCCAAGATTTCTAAGGAGCGAAATATAACATATCTAATCATTTCTAAGAAACAGCCCACTGTTTTTTATACATTTACCTATCATAAATATTTTTTGTTTTATGTTTTTATAGTTTTTACAGTTTTACTTTTTTTTTGCATTTTTCCTATTTTTTAATTTTATTTGTTAGAAGTAATATGCCCACAATAATTTTACTTGTCTTTGGTCATATTTTCTAATTTAAAAATAGGTTATATTAATTATAATCCAGTTTCAAAAATCCCTTTTAAATTCAAGGTTTCTTCAATTTCCAGACCTTCAGAAAAGCAATAAAAATGAAAACAGAGTATGTGACCCATTGCCACTTTGGACAGGTGAAGTCAGATGTAAGTTCTTGCATGCAATTGCTCCTTTTGGCATATTTAGGGATGATATACAAAAAATTCCAGAAGCTGCCATGCTATCAACTTTCTTTTCTTCTAATAATTGTACTATCTAATTGAGGGTTTTAGGGCACTTTTGCACTGGTCTTTAAAATTAATAAAAGAAACAATGTATATATTTTTTATTTTTTTATTTTTATTCTTTGTCAAATAGCCACACATCAAGTCAAATGAAAACAATTAACAACAATATAGCATTTGCCAAATTTTTCTGTTGCTAGTGATTCCTGTACAGGCATTTAACTGATTTGTGATTCAGATGGTCCTGATCATAGTACTGTCATCATTTATTACAATGATGGATTTTTGGTAAGTCAAGGCATTCCGTCTTTTCTTTTACAGAGAAAAGCTATCCAACGTTAGATTATTAATATTAGATCTGCTATTAAAACAAAAATAAAACAAACATAGAAAGCCAGGGAAACTATGACTTTCTTTTTTAAAAAAGCTCTGTAGCATCAATAAATTCTCATTTACTTTTCAGTTGATTTCCACAGCAAAGCCCAGAAAAATAAAGGACAGGGGATCATTTCAAAACAGCAAGCTTCTCTCTACTTTTTCACACCATAGCTGATTATGAGAAACAAAAGAAGTTTACATACATCCAGTGTATATAAGGCAAATGAATGGAATATTCATCCAACAAGATTAGTAGGATGGATGGTAAGAGAAATAAGGCTGAGAAAAAAGATTCTCAAGGATAAAAAAAAACAAACATTGGCAATGCCCAGCAATTGTGGAGGAAATTAACTGTAAGAGAAAAAAGGGAAGTTTATTTTCAAAACATTTGGTGGGAAAATGATTAAAAAATTGGTTACGCTGTCCCAAATTCTGATGGACCCTGTTGCTGTAGGAACATCTTTCTCAGCAAAGCTTTATTCCTTTATTCACTCAATTTGCTCCATATTCTCCACTGCTTTTTGAATGGGTAACCCTATGGAAAATGGCATTGCTCAACAGGACTGAAAAGGTTCTATTAATCAGTGAGCTATGGGAAGGAAAGGAGTAATCTGGGACTAAAACAGAAGAAAAGAGACATTCAGGGAAATAAGTTAGAATAAAATGTGAAGTGGGTCATGGAAGAATGAGAAATGAAAGCAGTGGTAATTGTTCAAAAGTGCATATATTATTTTTCCTTTTTCTATCCCTCAGTATTAGTTATAAGCCTTGGAAGTAGGAACTCTGCAGCTTTTAAACCACAAGCATGTTCATCCTCAGCATTGTAGAAACCACACTTAGCTCCAGCCCACCTACCTAGTGGCCAGTGCAGTTGGTTATGTTACAGTATTAACTGCTCTGCCCTCAGTATCCAACACTAGGAATAGAATGAGGGACGTCTTCATGATTTTTCTCTTTCCCCTAATAGCAACTTTGTCAAATCCTCACACTTCTGCCTCCTTATTACTAGGGTGTAAAACATCATTCAGTTTCCTCCCATTTGACTTGGCATGTATTAGGGAAATAGAAAAGGGAACAGTCCCCTGGAATGGTGCCCTGAGTAACTTAAATGCCTTCTGAATAAATGTGTAGTATCTCTTTCCCAGGCTTAGGTAATTGCTTTTTTATTTATCTCAAACCATTTTCATCCTTTCCCTATGCCTAATAGAGTCACTCCCTGTGTACGTACAGTGGATTTTCATCACAGAAGCTCACAGAATGCATAATTTGCTGATCTAAATAAATATAAATAAATAAAACCATGAAGCAGATATTATGGCAAGTAGAAGCTGAAGTTTTATATTTATATATTAAATTAAAATTGTTTTCTGCCCATATTATACAAAATGCAAATTGTAGCTCAGTCAGGCAGCCAGCAGAGGCTGACTGCTTTTGGAGCAGAGATGTCTGAAAACTCTTTTTCAGAGCAAACCCCTTTCATGAGCTATGTATACATTTATTAATAAGCTAATATGGTGGTATTTATTCTAATTGTATACAGTATCAGTCTTGTACAAGAGTGAAAGTCAAGGTAAAGGAAGAAGAGAAGATTAATAGTAGCTTTTAAATGACCATAGCTGATGAATACTCCACTTATAATAAATTAAATAATGTCAAATGGAATGGCATATTCTTAAGTAAATAAAAAGAATGACAAGATATGAAGAATGTATTATCACTCTACACTGACCCACTATCTATGTCAAAAGATTTGCTCTTTAACACCAATGAAAATTTTATATTTTTTCTCTTAACCCAAAACTCAGAGGACTATGATCTATAGTTTGTCTACTTGTTTTAGTGAATAAAGAACCACAGGCCCTAAATTACAAAAAGAACACAGTTCAGTAGTGAGAAATCTTTTACATCATTAAAATTTGGATTATTTCACAATGTTCCAGAGTTATTATAACTAAAAGGCATCTTTTCTACTAACGGACAAATTATGATAACATTAAAGTTATGCTTTGTGTTTAGCCAACATAATGGAAATGTGCCTGATTTTAGAGACAAAAACCTTTTAAGAAAATAGTTCATGTGCCTTTAAACTTGCTTCAAATTTCTCCATTCTTGGACTTGACAGATGATGACTATTCTAATAAAACAAATACATGGGATAGTAATAAATCTGTAGATCATGAATGGCCATGACTCTTACATTCTGCCCTCAGAACAGACACCATTATTCATCACAGCACTCTTTCGCCAACCCAGTGTAGGAATGCAGGCCACTCAAAAGAATGCACAAGGCAGTGACCAGCATTGCCTGTGTCTCAGTTTCTTATTTATTAGCATAAGTAGGTAACAAAAGCTGTAGATTACCTAGTTTCAGCTAAAATTAAGAAGGTATTTTTTTTTTTTTTAAGATTTTATTTCATTATTTTTAGAAAGAGGGGAAGGGAGAGAGGCAGAGAGGGAAAGAAACATCAATGTATGGTTGCGTTTCACCTGCCTCCAGCCACAGACCCGACTGGAGACCTGGTTTGCAACCTGGTTATGTGCCCTGGCTGGGGAATCGAACCTGCGACCTTTGGGTTCGCAGGCCGGCGCCTTAACCACTGTGCTACCAGCCAGGGCAGAAGGTATTTTTAATAGTCAGTGTAACCTCATTTCAAAATGTAGGAATTAAGGCCAACCACAGTGAAGTGATTTGTTCAAGCCGGCAGTAATGTGTTGTGCAGAAAAGGATGTAGGAGGAAAAAAAAAAACCTAGCCCAACCCATTAGTTTTACAGATAAGGAAACTGAGGCACAGAACAGAAAGATTTTGACCAAGAACAGTTGTCAAATCCTTTGTTATCCTCAATCAGTTTAAGTGGCTTCCTGGAGTACTAAGTTGCTAAGAATTTTCAAGTTGAATCCGAACCTAATGAATCAGTTGACCAATTAGCATTAATCAATTATCAATGATCAATCAATAATGGCCCTGATGTTTGAGGGTAAGAAAGAACAGGGGGAAAAAATCATGCTATATCATATTCTTATATAACCATCTTATTCTGAGCCCAATTATAACACAATAACTTTAAGACAAGGACTGGATTCCCAAATAATGTCCTTCGTGTTTGAGGAGAGAATGCTTTTCTCATGTTTGCATAACTATCTTAATTTATTTGAAAGTTATATTGCCCAATAGCTTTAAGTAAGTTGATATCCTGATTTACTGCAACAGTTCTGTGAACATAGTTAATGCTCCTGAGATTGAGTATTATAATACCGACAAATTCAAATTTCTGAGCCTGTAAGTTTCAAGGTCAAACTCTGGAATATGGTAGCATCACCAAGGTAATGGGAGGCCATTTGGGGGAAAGCCAGCTTGCTGCCTTTCTCTTTTCACAAGCCTCTGCTTTTTCATCTGGTGCATAACGTTGTCTTCAAAGTTATATCCAGTATATTTGCACCTAATTTTAGATAATGGTATAGAAAATCACAACTTAGAAAATAAGTTAGAATATTTCACTTTAAAGAAGTGTTTATCACAAGGTCCCTAATAATAACAAACTCTCCTTGTACATTTAAAATAAGATTTGACTTTTCCCAGATTGTTTAAAAATAACTCTTCAGTAGCATAGATTGAGTGCATAAGGTAATATATTCATGTCCATAAGTGATATCTACTAGAAAAAAAAGCCAAATAATTGTTAATGTAAAACTGTTTCTCATTCTAAGAATCATATAGCATATGGCATTTCACCAGATCTGCTTTTGAAGAGAGCCATTATTACTATTCCACTGTGGAGTCACTAATGGCAAAACAGATGCAGGAAAAGGATTACAAAGTCAGCAAGGAAAGACATCATTGTTAACTTATCTTTGAAAAGTCAATGAAAAAAAACAGCTTGAATTAACTTTCAGGGAATTTTATTTCTTTCCTGAATGAGTATTTAATTGTAAATAAACAGATGGATTTGCCTTATTTAGGATAAGGACAGATACAGTACAGTTTGTATTATTTCTTATTTATTGTCATACATGTTTATGAGAATATAAATATGTTAATAATATTTTACTGGTCTTTCTGGTAATTGCTATATCCCTTCAGCACCCCTACTGTCTATTGCCTTCTTTATGCCTAAGTTACAAGAATAGGAGTTTAAGACTATGAAAAATATTCCTGTTTGGCACCATGAAAGAAAACAGGCAAAAGCATAGATTAAAATGTGAGGCAGAATACATCCATGTCACTTTAACTGTCTCATTTTGAAATATGTTTGTGAAGCTTTCCTAGTACCACAAACAACTGTAGTAAACTGTTACCCATCCCACAATGGTCTTGTCACCAGTGAAAGTCCTTGGTCACCTTTTGTAGTGGCTTTTATCACCATAGCAGAAGTTGTTAGTTTTGTTGACATTTTCTTTAGCAAACATCTTAAAATTGCTACACTTGTGTTATGGATCTGAAAATTGACATTTCTTCCTCAAGAAAAATGCAGTGTTAGGAGGAAAAGTCCTAAAATTACATACTGGATTACCATTGTTGGCAAAATGGATACCCTAGTTGAAAGTTGTTTTTCTTTAACGGGACAATGATTTTAAACATATTTATTGTATTTCTTTAACAGTAAAAGAAATCTCAGTTTTCTTTTTGCTAGCCTGTGCTAATATACATAATAAATTAATGTTACCTTATGACAACTTTTAACTTCCATATTTGCAAATGTGTGCAACTGGGAAAAGCACAGACGAGGGAGGGAAGAGAGAAGGGATAGGGATGGAGGGAGGGAGAGAGAAGGGAGTTTTGGAAAGAAATTCTAACTATCATTCCAATCATATGAGTGTACTGGGAGAAATAAATTTTTGATTACCCCAGTAAGACTTGCTACAATGAAACTCTTATGTTATGAGACTAATTAGGCTTGAAATAGTCATTTCTTATTCTTACAACTCATGGAAAGAATGTTTAAATGGTTTATCAATCACAAACAGTCCCTGACTGACAATAGTTTGAATTAGCTTCTTTTTTTTTTTTTTTTTTTTGTTTTGACTTCACAATAGTGTAAAAGCAAAATACATTCAGTAGAAATAGTACTTCAAATTTTGAATTTTGATTTTTTCCCAGGCTACTGATACATGGTATGATACTATGTTGGGATTCTGGGCAGGGTCAGTGAATTGCAGCTCCCAGTCAGCCAGATCACGAGGGTAAACTGATATTCTACAATATAGTCAATGTGTTAGATGACCCTGCACAACAGTAGACAAATGTTCTGGGCATATTTAAAGTAGGCTAAACTAAGCTATGATGTTTGGTAGGTCAGATGAATTAAATACATTTTCAACCTATGAAATTTTCAATTTATGAAGGTTTTGTTCCCACATAATCTTATTGTAAATTGAGAAGCATCTATACTGATACATAATATGGTATTTTGTTCATAATTCAATTATAAGAGAAACATTTTCATATACTCTAGTTAAAGAATTTGCCATGTTGGGGGTCCTGTGGTTTTTGTCAATTTGTTGTTGTCATTGTTATAAATTACGATGTGATAGTCATCTCTTAGTTTATTTTGAGAGCCAATTTCAAGGTGGGGAGAAGGGGTGCTCCCCCACACCATCAAGTAATGCTCAGACACAAGCTGGCCTCTTCTACAATTCAACTTAATTCTGACATTACCTACATGCAGATAGTGTCAGATCCCACAGGCTAAGGGCTATTCTGGAGTTGTATTCTTTTAATAATAAACCAGTATAGTAGTGAATAAATTGCTTTCCTGAGTTTTATGAGCTCAAGCAAATTAATGAAATTCAAGAAGGAGTTTTTAGTCAGTTGTTCAAAAGAATAGGTAACAACCAGACTTGTGACTGGTATCTGATACCCAAGGTAGGGGTCATTAGAACCTCAATCTATGGGTGGTCCATCAGAAGCACTGGTGACAACCTAGCTTTCAATTAGTGTAATGGAGAGCAGTCTTGTAAGACCAAGGCTTCATTTGTCTGTTTACATTTTCTGACAGGAAAAGAACTATCGACTGGGAGTCAGTACTTTCTTCTGATTGAAAGCCAGACATGAGACATTCTCACTCAGAGTTCTAATTATTTGTATTTTGAATTATTTGTTGTAGTGCATTAAGCTGAGTTCCCCCAGCTCTCTGCAGACATTTTGCTGTACATATCCTGTTCAAAGAAGAAGGCAAAGCAGCTTCCACTCAAACCAAGGAGGAGTTTTAGCTCCAACTGAAACTAAGTTGGTTCTAGATGTATCAACCCTAACACTTACCCAAAAACCTATTTTGGACTTTTACAGAAAATATATTTCCTTATATGTCATTAAGTCTTCCTGAGTGTATTGTATTGCAGGTATCTTGGTGACCTTTAAATTATATTTCAAAAAAAAAAAAAAAACTATTTAGGACAGTAATTTTACATCATTTTCTTACCGTGTTACTCCATAAAATAATCTATACACTTTTCAACAGAGATTATTTCTTCACTCGTGTGGGAAATTTAAGAGTAGATGATACACATGTACAAAAATAAAAGAGAGACAGTGAGAGGAAGAGAGAGAGAAGTGAGAAAGAACTTGTATTCTGAAAAAAAATGTTAACAGTAGTGAATTTGGATGAAAATTATACTTGTGTAATTACACCAACCTTTTAACATTTTTATAGGTGTGTGGGGGCTAAGAAAATAATTTTTCTCCTACCTTGTAAGTTTTTCTAGCTAGACAATCAAATAAACAGATCAACAGAAAAATTTACAAAGTTTATTACACAAATGAATATTTGGGGATGTTGTAATGAGGCCCCAAGGGACAGCTGAGGTTAATATGCCATGGTGGACAAAGAGGAAAGAGGGCAGCTATAAGACTTCAGAAGGGGCAAACAGGCAAGTAGCAGGTAATCAGAAAGATTGAAACACATGGCAGTCAAACTCCTGCTAGGCAACCCAGAAACAACAGGGCACAAGGGTGAACCTAGTTAATCTGTCCCTGCTTGGAGCCTTCCTAAGATTTCCTGCGTGAAGCAGGCCTGCCATCTTAGTATCTTAGGCAGAAAGAGGAAGTGTCCAAGGTTCTGTCTGAGTTTTTTGTTACTTAATAAACAACTTAACACCAGTATCACAAAAAACACATTTTGGTGAGGCAAAGCCTTGATCCCCTTCATTGGGAAGCAGATAATGGTAGAAGTTTGGGAAAAAATAAAATAAAAATAATAAAAAGTTGAATACACAAAATTTTACAAGTTAGAAAATTAAGAAATACATTAATCTTATCCTTTGTGTCAAAGAGAACAAAAATATAAAATTACATTTATGAATATTTATTTTCCTCTCTAAATGGTCATGGGGGCAGAAATTGACTTGATCTGTAAGGACACTTTAACAATAGGAATGTATGTGTCTAAACATTCTAAAATTACCATAGTGATACTAAATGCAGATATTCAGCAGCAATTCATGAAAGCCAAGCAATGAATGACACATTGCATGTATAACCTCATTTATTCTTCCCCAAAAACTTATGAGTAAGTGCTATTGTCCTTCAACTTTACTGTGGTCCCATGGGCTGGTAAGTAGTGGAGTCAAGATTGTTCCCTTTTATTATTATGCACAGTGTCATTGCTCATCAGTTTCATCTCGCCCTTATCTGTCAGGCCTGGCTGTCACCATGCTCACGTAAATGAAGTGTCTATCTCAGTATAATGATTAAGTCTGTAGGCTCTGAAGGCAGCCAACTTTTAAAGTGAATTCTTATTCCAACCATTACTAGCTGTGTGATATAGGTCAATTGTTTTTTTGTTTTGTTTTGTTTTTTTCATTTTCCTCAACAGTAAATTGGAACTAGCATAGCTTCATAAGTTGGCAGGATTTTTTGAGGTAGGTACATTTAAGAACATAACATGGTGCCTGGTACATAAAATGTATCCAGTAAATGTTAGATATCATTATTGCAAAGGGCAGGCATTCTTCACTGAAACATCTTCAAATGGTTTTGAAAAACTGAATATGCTCCAAAATAAAAAGCTTTAAAAAGAAAAAAGACATAGAGGCACTAAAAGTAGCAATATTTATCATTATTTAGAAAATGGGCTCAATTCAATGACATTTCCATGCAAAATACCTACATAAGATGAAGTATAAGCTTGCTAAACAGTTATCAAGTAACTGAATTTAACAATTAACGTCTGCACCCCATGTCCATTGCAGCATTACTTATTAGAACCAAGGTGTGGAAGCCACCCAGGTGCCCATCAGCAGATGAGTGGCCAAAGCAGCTGTGGAATCTAATGAACAAAATGCACTGACAAGCAAAACACAGAATTATAGAGAGCAAGCTGACAACTGGTGGGAATGTTGGTGGAGGGCTGGGTGGAAGTTATGGGAAAATTGAGCAATAATTAAAAAAGAGGGAAAACTGATAGACGTGGACAACTGTGTGGTGACTGCCAGGGGGAGTGAGGTGGGCCAATGTGGAGAGGGTAGGGGGGACACAATAAATGGTAATGGATAGAGACTTGACTTGGGGTGGTGAACACACAGCACTGTGTACAGATGCTGTGTTGTGGAACTGTGCACCCAAAACCTAATTTTGTTATCCAATGTCACCCCAATAAATTCAACCAATTATTTTTTAATAAAGTAATTAAACAAAAACAATTAACATCTATGTGCTTTACAATAAAGATGGTTAAACAAAAATTTTAACATTCAGGATTAAATCCTTTTAACAATAAAGGGTTTATTAAACCATTGCTAGCAAAAAAAATTATAAAAAGTGGGTCCTGGGAAGGTAAGTCACTAGCAGCAGCATGGCCAGATGGAAAGACAACATGTCCATATCCCAGAGTTTTGCAAGCATTTTCATATATCAAGTAAGGACAGGATGTTAACTGTTCCGGAAGGATTTCCCTCAGCTACGGACAGAGGGGATGGGAGAAAGTGAAGCAGGACTAGTTCTGGGACAGGCAGAGCACAGTCCACAGGAAAGAAGTCGCTGCTGCTGTGAGTTAGCTACAGGCAGCAGATTGGAAAGTTCATGTGTTGCTAAAAGGCAGAGGCTCCTGGGGTTCTGTGGCCCCTGGCTATTCTCTGGGATATTCATGGAAATAGCCACCTGGAAATTAACCCTGAATTCCAACATATATGTGGGAACTGAGCAGTATTTTGTTAGAGCTGGCTCTCAGCCTAAGTGCTGGGTCTCTTTCACATGCTCTGTTTATGATTTTAATTTAAAACATCTCAGAATTTTTTTCAAGATTTAGAAACTAGGTATTATTTTACTAATTTAAACATAGCAGTAAAATATCAAACATTGGGTGTTTAAACTTCACCTTGAATTCATGAATTAAAAAGAAAAAAATCCAAGATCGTTTCATGAACACATTCATAAACACATAAAGTGAATGTGTCTCACCAAATGTCTTATCACAGTAAAGGAAGATCAGACATAAGAAGCATTATCAAAGAAAATTTGGTCAAGGAAGTTTTGGGAGCATTCACCACTGTCTATTTAACATGGAAAGATCAACTATTCTATCCTGTCAAGTATAAAAGCCCATTTTCTTCTGAGCTTCCTGCCTTCCATGGAAGAAACATTAGCTTTGGGTGGCTTAGCTGCACCTATCTTCCTATTTTATAAAAAGAATAATTAAGGAATAAAATAATCCTTAAAGTACAAGCATGGTCAATATATTTCACATCTACTTACCAAAAAAGTAATTATCCATAAAGTGATTACGCTATCTAAAACCTGAATCATGCTTTTTTTTTTTTTTTAAGTTAATAAGAAGTGAAGTAACAAGGACTCTCAGGGTAATTTACTACAGATTCTAAGGAGGAGGGACCATAATTTAAAATAATGGAAAGACTGCTCCCCTTCTGCATTCTACATCTCCATTAATGCTATGCCTAAATTATCTAAGAATTTAAAAATATAGAAGCTAATTGGAATATAGTTCTGCTGTTTTTTAAAAATAATTGTGTAAATACTGAAAAGTAGGAGGATAAACAATCATTCTTAATTCTTTTTAAACTACAATATAAACCTGAGGCTCCTATTTCTGAGTATTGCCACACTAAAATAATTTGCAGAAGCAGAAATTAGAGCCTAAGGGAAAACAGGGCTATGGGAACAAAACCAAGTTTGAACAGAGTAAATTATTTTAATAGGTTTAATATTAAGATAAAACAATACCTAATATATATTGAAAAAGTAATGACATGTTATTATACATCAAGGAACTAAAAAACATAAGATACAGACTTTTTACAGAATATATGGCTTTTTAATAGGAATAAAACCTCTTTAAAAAACCTGGCCTTATTGAATATTCAGGAAATATCTGAATAAGCATGTGTAATACAAAAATATATATTATTGTGCATAATAAACAAACAAGTATCTATCAAATGCAACTACTAGACAGTCATGAGAGTGAGGAATAATCCTGAAGATAAGGGAGGGGACTGAAGACAGTATAGAAATGAGAATGAGTTGAGCATTTTATCCTGAGGGAAGATCATTGAAGTTCTCTTTGGAAAGCTGTTCATTATTCATTTTAAAGTTATTTGCTCTTTTATTTTCTAATCCCTGGCCATAATCCCCAAATCATTAATACAGTTCTCCTAAATACAACCAAACACTTAAGCAAATGGTGATTTATAAAATATCAATATGGAATAAATTTGGATCACATAAAAAGGAACAATTGAAACAGATGAAATGTAAAATCGGAAGGAAAGGAATCACAATCAGAAGTGAAATGTGAGCCTCTTCTTCAACAACTCCACAGAAGTATTGGCAGGGGTACTGAGTTTAAGTTCAATTTATCTGAATTCCCAAGAAAGAATGAAAAGCCTAATTGACATTTCCCCAGCTCCTCAAATCCTCCTTTTCCTATAGTTTAAAAAATAAGCTTATAAGTATGTTTTGCTTTCTGACAGATAGTATTCAAAAGTATCTCACATCATGCACAAAAATCAACTCAAAATAAATTCAAGTTTTGAACATAAGATCTAAAACCATAAAACTTCTATAAGAAAACACAGAGGAAAAAGCTCCTTGACAATGATCTTGGTAATGACTTTTAAAATTTGATACCAGCCCTGGCTGTTGTGACTCAGTGGATTGGCACTAGCCTATGAACCCAAAAGTCACTGTTTCAATTCCCCCGTCAGGGCACATAACCAAGTAGCAAACCAGGTCTCCAGCCAGGTCCTTGGTTGGAGGCAAGTGAAAGGCAACCATACATTGATGCTTCTCTCCCTTTCTTCCTCCCTCCTCCTTCTCTAAAAATAATGAATAAAATCTTTTTAAAAAACCAATAAAAAATAAATTAAAAAAAATAGAATTAGAAACCAAAAGCAAAGACAACAAAAGCAAAAATAAGCAAGTGGAACTATTTCAATCTAAAAAGCTTCTTCAAAGCAAAGGAAACTGTCAACAAATGGTAGAAAAATATTTGCCAATCATATGTCTGATCAGGGTTAAATGACCAAAATATATAAAGGCTCATGCAACTCAATAACAAAACAAATCTATTATTAAAAATGGGAAGAGAAATGAATATTTTTCCAAAAAAAATCCATACAAATGGCCTATCAATACATAAAAATGTCCTCAACATCACTAATTATTACAGAAACGCAAATCAAAAATACAATGCAATATCAAGTCACACCTATTATCAAAAAGTTAGATAAAAAATGTTGCTGAGGATGTAGAAAAAAGGGAACCTTTATTTGTTGTTAGTGAGGATGTCAATTGGTGCACGCATTATAAGGGGGGCAAAAAGAGTATGGAGGTTCCACCAAAAGATAAAAAAAAATAGAATTGCCAAATTATCCAGTATTCCCACTTGTGTGTATATATTGGAAAGAAATGAGTACAAAGTATTGAAGAAATAATTGCACTCCCATGTTTACTTGCAGCATTGTTCACAATATCCAAGATTTGGAACTAACTTTAGTACTCATCAATAAATGGATAAAGAAAGAAAATGTGGTGTATTCCTTTATATACACACAGAACGATATTCAGCCATCAGAAAGAAAAAAGGAAATCCTGCCATTTTCAACATGGCAGACATAACTTCATTACACTAAGTGAAATAAGCAAGAGAAAAACAAATATTGCATGGTATCATTTATATGTGGAATCTTAAAAAAAGTAAATGCATAAAAACAGAGTTGAAAGTGGTTGCCAGGGACTGGAGTTTGGGGAAATAGAAAATGATTAGTAAGAGGGTACAAACTTTCAGCTATAATGTATATACAATCTGAGAATATAATGTATAGTGACTATAGTTGAAAACTATAGTCTGTGTGTTGTATAATTTAAAAATGCTGAGAATAGAACTTGTGTTCTCACACAAAAAATAATAAAGTACAAACGAAAAGTACAGAATAGATATATGAGGTGACTATGTATTAATTAACTAGATGGGGTAAAACTTTTTACATATATATATATGTATATATATACATATATATATATATAATCAAATTCCCATGATGTACACTTAAACTGTCTTACAATTTTATTTGCCAGTGATAACCAGAAAAAAATTCACTACGTACACAGCACTCCAGCTAAACATTAAATTCCTTTAAAAAAAATCAGAGCAAAATAGTTTCCCTGAGCTATATAATTATTGCTTAATTCATATATACTTGTGAAATTCTTATGAATTGGTAAAGATATACAAGATTAACCTGAACCCTAATACTTGGTGTTCGGGGAACTTGTGATTAAGAAGAAATCATCTGGTAGTGTACTTCATACCCTTGAAGTCTAAAATATTTCAGGTATAAAATGTTATGATTCCAAGTTTTATAATATACAGATTATCTTAAACTTTCAGTTTGTGAAATCATTTGAAGAAAGAGCATGACAACTTATTTTCTGCCATAATTGGCTCTGAAGATAATTAGATAATGCAAGTGAACAAAACTGGTAAATTAATTTATACACCAATAAAGTTTTAACTATAATAATCTTTAAGTATTTTTGGTTTTACTTAGATCCTATACCCTATGGCTTTATTTTTTCACATTCTCTGTAAGCTGTTGCTTAGATATCTAGTAACTTGAAGCCTTAAATCACTTCTTAAAGTTCTATAGCTTTTGAGATTCCACAAGAAATCAAGACTTGCTAATAAGGCAAAGTTAAATATTGGTATCTTAAATTGCTGAGGAAACAAATGAGTTTCTAAAGGTTGAATATTTATTAATAACCTAAGCAGGATTCAACTGAAGACTACTTTTTATTACCATCTTATTGTACTTTGTGCATGTTCTATACCTAGAATCTTGGAATCAGACAACTGTCATTATTATTAGTAAAGATTAAGTGTCTCTTGAATTTGGAAATAGAGCTTGAAAATTCATGATCAATCATAACATAAGTTCTCTGGATCTACACTCTAGACAGCCAATATAAGGGCATAATTTTGGAATATTTGTTCTTTATAAATTTTAAACTTCCAGGTTTAAGACAGAATGCTAATAGACCATCATATCAGCTAATCCTAAAGCTTTTTGTCAAATGGGATACATATTAATTGATAAAAATAAAATATCAATAAAATTAGATAAAAAATATAAAGAATGATAAATACAGGGTGGAAGATAATTGTTTTCTTTAGTGGATGGAGGAAGGGAGAGAGATAAGAGAGACAGACAAATGTAGGATAATCTGGAGACACTGGCTTTGTTTCATATGGTGGGCTTGCAGGTGCTCATTTCATTATCATTGGGGAAGGAAGGAAAGAAGGGAGGGAGGCAGGAAGGGAGGGAGGGAGAGAGGAAGGAGGGACGAAAGGTCATGCATTGACCAATAATACTTGTATTTTGAACCAGATATTATGGTTAACTCAATTCTAGGCACCTGAGGTCCAAAGGAGAGTGGAAGAAGTTTTAGAAGTCACTGTGCTATAAAAATTTAGGAAATGTAGTCTTAATCAGATTTCTATTGCCTTATTAAAATGAATATTTATTTTTCTAATGAAGAAACCTAGTAAATAAAACAGGATCACTGACTAACTCTTGGGAAAATAATTTGAATATCTCTTTCAAATAGGGCTGTAGAAGCAAACATACGGCTTAAAATTTTTGGCTAACATCTGTGAAATTTCACTTATATTTAAACAGAGCTGTGAATGCCTCTCCAGGGCACCTACCATTCTATTTTAATTATGACACTTAAAAAATTGTTAGCATCTAACAGAGTACACATGATGTGAAGAAAAAAAAAAAAAAACCTTGTTAAGCCACCTCCTCTTCACTTTTAACAATAAAACAAATATGAGATCATTGCATTTCTTAAAGCTCATTATATGAAAATTAGTGCTGTGGCACTATTTTCAAAACTTTTGCCCTTGATATTATCATGTAATATATATTTGCCATTTAGGTGGCTCTTTTTCAAATTTGCTTTACACAAATTATATATTAGAACTTTTAGATATTATGTAGCACAAAGCTATGCTATGTTATAATGGTGGCATAAAGCTACTAGAGAAATTCAAAATTAATGGCATGCCATCTATTAAGGATGGCTTTAAGCTATGTTTTTGCGTCAAACTGTCTCCCTTAAAAAAGATAGGTTTTCAGTTTATTTGTATCATATCAAATAAATCATTTAAATATGTCAAGGCACACACACCCAAAGGCTGCATGCATCTCTTAGGAAGTTCAGGATTGAAGTTACAATCCTCAAGCGACTTGTTTAAGCTGTATTTTACTCCACACATAGATAGTTGTACAAAATTCAGACATAGTAGTAGGCAGCAAAACCATTAATTACAGTACAGAGAGTCTCTATATCATTTACAATTTTTCATGGTTATTCTTTGGATGTAGTAGTGCACTTGGTTAACTAGCAACATATGCATCTCACAAGTGACAGGCAATTCATGTAATTTTATATTTCTCTAGCAAAATCCACAATGATCCAAGGACAACTCTCTTGGGGAAGATACATCTATCAGCTTTATAAATACACTCTGCTCTTCCACAGTTTAACATCATAGTGAGGATGAGGGAGGGAGGTTTCAGGCAAAGAGTGCAAGCCCCTTTCTTTTTACTCTTGAGTCTGGAGGAGAAACTTTGATTTGAGATATAGACTAATGATAAAATCAAGGACTTTTAGATAATATGTTCAAACCATGTACTGGGGTAGAAATTAGATATTTATTTTCTTCTTTATCACTGATTCACATGGTCAAAGTGTGAGTAAAGTACAGGGGAAAGGAGAAATAAGAATATCTTTCTGCTCTAAGCTCTAATGTAAAAGTTGTGAAGAATTAATGAATATTTATTGGGCATGCTCTAGATCAGCAAGGCAGGAAAACAGATTTGGAGTAAAAGCAAGAACTTTTGAAGGAAGGGGTAGTTTCCTTCAGAATTCAAGCATAACCTCATTGGTAGTTAGATAAGATAAAGAACCCCACAAATTGTGGTAGAGTTGGAAGACTCCAATCCCTTCTTAGGGCATCCAACTACAGAAAAACAATCCTTTAGGAATATGATTATTATTATTTTTTTTTGTATGTGTATTTTTCTGAAATACGTTTATATACACTTAAAATATCTTGGAAGACTGCATCCACAAAATCATCCATTTAAACACATGGGTGCATATACTATTTGCTACGTACTATACTAGTTACTTTGAGTTCAGTGAATAAGAAAGTGAAGGAGCTTATTCTAGAAGAGTGAGTGGGCACAAGACTACAACACAGAGCTGTGGTTGCAGAAGTAAGTATAGGGTGCATTCTGCAGAAGCACCACATTTAGCTTGGCAGAGAGAACTTATAGAGAGTCATCCAAATGGAGACCAAAATAATTAATAGGCTTTATCTAGGTAAGGAAGGTGAGGTGGTAGGAACTGTAATTGCAGAGAAACAACCTTAGACTTAAGTCAAACTTGTATGTTTGAGATTAGAAGAAAAGTTGAGACCTAGGAAGTCCTGAGTATGTCTCTGGATAAATTACAGAGCTTGACTTATTGTCTCATTTTCAAATAGCACTAAGAGAATAAAATGATGTCTCATGTCATCTACCAATACAGGACAGTAGGTTTCTCATAATTGTTAGATTCTTCCTGCCTTTACTCTTTTTTTGATCTGCATTCCTTTCTATTCATAGCTTTCATCATATTTATTGACTATTAGCATTTCCACAGCTAGAAAAACAAAGAAAAAAAACTTTTTTTTTTTTTACATTTTCTGTTCTTTCCTTACCCTCACAATCAACCAATTGAAAGGTAAGTACTGTGGCCAATCACTGCTGTGCGTGCTCACTGTACCCTACCCCCATAATGCAGGGCCCTGTTCTGTGTTCCAGACATACTAGTATATGATGGATTTGCTATTCTATCATCCCTCAGAATGGATTGTTTTACCCTTCAAAACCTTTTCATTCAGTATTTTATATGTTCTTTTGTAGTTCCATGGTGACTATGACATTTGTTTTCTTATTTTTTAATTTATTTTTAAATTTCATTGTTGTTGTATTATATCTATCCCCTTTTTACTCCCCTCTATCCCCTTCCTCACCCACCCAATCCCCCGCAAAGTCAATCCCACTTGTTGTTCATGTCCATGGTTCTTCCATACCAGTTCCTTGACTAAACAGCTCCCCTTCTTTGCCTCCTCCTCCCACCTCCCCTTGCCCACTGAAGTTCTATTTGTTGTATTCATGTACCTGATTCTGTTTTGCTTGTTTGTTTTGTTCATTATTGCCCTATAATGGGTGAGATCATATGGTATTTGTCTTTCACTGACTGGCTTATTTTACTAAGCATAATACTTTTCAGTTCCATCCATGTTGTTGCAAAGGGTAGGAGTTCCTTCTTTCTTTCTGCTGTGTGGTATTCCATTGTGTAACTATACCAAAGTTTTTTGGTCCAATCATCCACTGATGGGCACTTAGGCTGTTTCCAGCATTTGGCTATTATATATAGTGCTGCTATGAACATAGGGGTACATAGATTCTTATGAATTGGTGGTTCAGGGTTCTTCGGGTATAGTAACAAGGTCGTTTCAAAGCATTCATAAGTTAAAGTTGGTTATTATCCATTCAGCTGTCCTATGTCTTTTGATGAATTTAATCCATTTACCTCTGTACCTGTGTTTCTGTCTGTCTGTTTCTTCATCTTCTTAAAGCAGACCTTTTAGCTTCTTTTGCAATACTGGTTTGGTGGAGATGTATTCTTTTAGTCTTCTTTTGTCTGAGAAACTCCTTATTTCTCCTTCCATTTTGAATAAGAGCCTTGCTAGGTAGAGTATTCTTGGTAGCAGGCCTTTGTTTTTCATTGCTTGAAATATTTTTTGTCATTCCCTTCTGGCTTGTTGTGTTTCAGTTGAGAAATCAGCTGATAACCTTATGGGAGCCCCCTTATACGTTATTAACTGTTTCTCTCTTGCTACTTTTAGGATTCTCTCCTTGTCTTTGAAATTTGCCATTTTCATTATGATGTGTCTTGGAGTGGGCCTGTTAGGGTTCATCTTCATTGGGACCCTCTGTGCATCCTGGGTTTTGCATGACATTTACTTTTTTAAGTTAGGGAAGTATTCTGTCATTACTTTTTCAAACAGGTTTTCTATCCCTTGCTCCTCCTCCTCTCCTTCTGGTATCCCTATGATATGGATGTTATTACATTTCATGTTGTCCTGAAGCTCTCTTGAAACCTCTTCATTCTTTTTCAGTCTTTTTTCATTTTGTTGTGCTGCCTGGGAATTTTTTTCTACATTGACCTCCAGCTTGATCCAATTCTTTGTTTTCCCTAGCCTGCTTTTGATTCCTTCTACTGTGTTCTTCAATTCAGAAATTGTATTCTTCATTCCCTCCTGGCTCTTATTAATGGTTTCTATGTCCTTTTTAATGCTGGTGTAGTTCTCAGTAAGTTCCTTGTAGCTTCCCTGGACTTCTTTGTAGTTAACCTGGAGTTCTTCATAGTTCCCTGGGAGCTGTTTGTAGTTTTCTTTGAACTCGCTGAGCTCATGGAGCTTCACTATCATCATTATTTTGAATTCCATGTCTGAGAGTGTGCTTGCCTCTCTTTCATTTTGCACTCTTCCTGGGGATTCTTCCTTTCCATTTGTGGAGGGTTTATTCTTTATCTCCCCATTTAGGTGACCCTTGATTGTTTCTGCTTCTTGGATTGGTCTGCTTTGACTTACTGTTTTAGTGGAATGACCTTCTGTAGTGTAGAGCTGCACTTTTTTTACTTCCTGGATCTGGGCTTGGTGACATCAGCTAGAGTCCCAGTCTAGGCCTAGTTAGCCAGTTAGATACTACCAGAGGTCCACTGTCTTTATCTGTCTCCTTTAGTTGTTAATCTAATCAACCTGTGATCTGAGGTCAGGTTTAGGCCTGCTGGGTGGAGTGGATTAATTCTTATGGGTGGGGCTGTGGCTTCCCCTCAGGTTCCCACCCTTTGGAGAAGAGTGGTCTGTTGGCTGTATGGGGGATGGGTCAGCACTGGACTCACGGGCTGCTCCCTCAACTCTTTCCCTAAAGCCACTGACTGAAACTCTCCGTAAGTGTCTCTAGTCCACTGTACTCTCTCCCTCTGTTGGAGCCCAGGGTAGGTGGGTGCCACTGTATTTTCATGCATGGTCCCTTTAAGAATTCAGTCTCTCTGTCCAGCCAACTAAACCTGGAGACTTTTTTTGCTTTTCACAGCTGGGTGCTGTTTTACTCTCAGCTGTGTTGCTGTAGGCTGGGAAGCCCAGTTGAGGGTTTAGATCCCACCTTCTCAGGTGGAACCCTGGCTGCTGAGTTGTTTCTCTGTTCCTTCAGCTGCCACCCGTGGGTGCCCCGCCAGCCTCTTGCATCTCTGCACTTCCTACTGGTCATGTTGTGATGAATCAGCTCTTCTGTTCTGTCCCTGTTAATAAGGGACAGACTTCTCTCCAGTTGGTGTTCCGTTGGTTATTTTGGATGATTTCTCCCCAATTAAGTTGTAATTCCAGTTTGGTGTTGGGAGGAGATTGGTGTAGCTCCACTTACTCCTCTACCATTTTGGTTCTCACCGACATTTGTTTTTCTAAAAGCATGTATATGATTTAGCCTTAGACTCCATTTCCCTCAGGGACAGAAGATGCAGGATTGAAGACACTGAGGTCAACATCTGCCTTTTTCCCTTTGTTTACAACACAGTTTCTGTATGTGGGTCCTACAAACAATTAGAACAGATATATCTGTGTTAAGAAGAACTATCCTGTGCATTATAGGTTCTTCAGTAGCATCCCTGATCTCTATCCACTTAGTGTCTTTATTACTCCATTCTGAACTGTGACAAGAAAAAACATCTCCAGATATAGCTAAGTATGCCCTAGAGGGCAATCTCGTTAGCCAGAGAGAAACAAACCTACACTATTAACACCATTCAATTCAAAATAACTTTTATCATAGAGGAAGCTATCAATTTTTTTTTAATTAACAAAGGATAAGTAAATTCTAAAAACCTGGGAATGAAAATTAAGATGAAAATATTAACTGCTGCAACAATGACAACATTTTACCAATGCAGCAGGTTCTCTACTTACTCTGTCGAACCAGAAACAAATTGACTGAATGAATGTGTCACAAAAGTGACCAAGTTACATTTTCAGATTTAGGGAATAGTAGTCTCAAGATCGAATGACAAAATATCTCTGAGATGAGACAATCTCAGGAAGTAAGCAGCCTGAAGGGACAGGGTATGACTTGCCTCTTTGTTTGCTTTGATCACGTTAATGTTGGAAAACAGCTTCAGTTCTCAATTATCTCTCTTCACTGGAGATCAAGGATAATCACTGACAGTGGGTCATATTGATATGAAAATTGTATTGGAAGCTTGAAGTGGTCTATGCTTAAAAAGAAAAAATGCTTGAATTTCTTTTCTAGGATGCAAAATTTGACTATAGGGCTAATTGCTAGCATTTAAGTGAAATGGTATGTGCTCCTCAGATGCTAATTGGCTTACATTCCAGAATTTCAAAAATCAGATTCACCACTTCCATTGAGCATAATCCTAAACAGTGCTAGAATGACATTCCAATTAAAATGAGCATCTATATGATCTTCCTGGTATTTACCTGTTTCTTTTATAAGGTTTAAGTCCCAAGTACACTTCAATTCTTTGGTGCTCTGTGTGCACATGTGTGCATCTGTGTGTGATAAGCACTGTTTTTACAGTGGTGTAGTCATTAGTACCTTCTATTTCTTTGAAAACATGGTGGATCTTTTTAGGCTGATCCTATTTAGTGTCAAGACTATTAAAGCCAATGAAGCATGTATTTCTGCTGATCTAATACCTCTACAGAGTTCTTCAGATTGGTACTGCTTTTACCTTTGCTGCTCACTTCTATTTTTCTGCCTAAAACAAGTCCTCTGGTAACAAAATAATCAGATATTTCTATGCAACCTAACCAGTTTAAGTGAACAGTCCTTCCTTTCGACTGGTACTTTTATGCAGTCTAAAGCTATTTTTCTATAGTCACATCAAAGACCCTTCATTAAAAGATATTTCCAGTTCAAGTATGAGAATGCTCAGCAAAATTCTCATTAGTTAATTTTGAAGGCTACGTGGAAATCCTTGAGCAGTAAAGCTATACTTTACTCAACCATGTTTATATTCCATTCATTGTACATTGGGAATATTAAGAGTTAGGTATATTAAAATGGATAATGTTGCAAAATTTAGCCATTTAAAGAAAAATCAAACAAAAGCAGTTATTCTGTGATACTCATTCATCTTTTAGATTCACCAATATAACCTGGCCAGCTATTTTAACACATGACTCTCTACTCTGAACTTTTCTCCCTACCTATTGATATTTTTATAATCACTATTTTGCCTATCTCCAATTTGGAGTAACTGCTACTTTCTCAGTTCTCTGCTCTTGCAATAAGATTAAGAGCTTTGTTTGATTTGGTTTGAGTCCATGCTCACTGAGGCCAATTTATATTTCTGTACCTTGGCACCTTCATTTTTTGTAAACAAAACATACAGATCTAAAGGGTTGCTGAGAACATAAAATGTGGTGGTTATATATACAGAATCCCTGATAATACTTGAACCTTTTGGATCTCTAAGCAAGCTTTGGGGCCATAGAAAATGGCTGGAGGGATTCAAACAACTGTGTGCAGTCGATGGATTGTACTGAGAGCCTCTCTCCCTCTCCCTGTATCTCACATTGTGATAATACAGAACCCAGTGACTGCAGTCTAAGAGGGACCATGTCACTTGTGTTAATAAGATATCAATGAAGTGAAAATTTGAACTATGACTGAAAGGTTAGGTTTGCATGCTCTTACACATTTGCATTCACCATAAAAAAACATGTCTGGAATAACTTACCAGGGACCTGAAAACTTACTGGTACAGAGTCAAGTCACCCAGGCAACCCTCTGATTTTGTGAGTACAGCTCCCGACCACCAGCAACCATTGCCCCACCACCAAGCCCACCATGGATTCCATAGTGTCCTTTACAAAAGGTCCTTTACATGCCCTTTAACATGTTTGATGTTGAGCACTAGCTGGTGGCTCAGTGGCTAGGTGTTGGCCCGAGAACCCAAAAGTCTCTGGTTCGATTCCCCAGCCAGGGCACATAACCAGGTTGCAAGCCAGATCTCCAGCCAGGTTTGTAGCTGGAGGCAGGTGAAAGGCAACTATACATTGATGTTTCTCTCCCTCTCTGCCTTCCTGCCTTCCTGATTTCTTCCCTTCCCCTCTCTCTGGAAATAATAAATTTAAAAATCTTTCAAAACAACAAAAACATGTCTGCTTTTGAAAGAATATAGACAAAGTAACATAAGGTAAATAATGCCTAATAAGCTCTATATTTGATATTATGTACATAAGATTTAATATTTTGAAAACTTATTTAGATCTTACTCCTTCAATCTGTCCTTTTACCATCTGCATTTTTCCCCAGCTCTTACCATTTTGATTTAGTTTCTCATTTCTCTCAACTGAACAGCCAGTAAAAGGGCCCAAGTAGGCAGACACATTTTCCAACAGCTTGGTAAATAGCGACTGAGCTGATCTTGAAAGAATTACTTAGGAGGTTTTCCCCCACCATATTTGCTTGTATCTGTTTGTTTTATTCACCACATACATTTGGCCAATGCTTAGCCAAAGCAGTATGCCAAAGGGTCAAGTTGATTTCTTTTGTTGAGAAATGACTATTACTACCTTTCTAGAGTAGAAAGAGAAAAGTTCCAAATTATTTTCCTTTCCACAAAGAGCTTTAATTCAGGAGCTCTGGGTGTAGAATCAGTACCTGAGCTAAACTTAGCAACTCTTACGAAGAAGAAAATTAGGTTTTTGTTAGTGGTGTTTCAGTTTCTGATCATCAGCTTTGAGCCCATTGTAGTATATGCCAACTGGCAAATTCCATTTAGATTGTGCATTAAATGCCTCTAGGCTCTGATTGTTAAACTGGAGAAGGCCTTGCACACATGTGTGCACACATCTGTGCATGCACACACACCACCAAGAAAGTTGGAGGCCTGTCCTTCCAGTGCTTTCTCTTTAACAGACAATACATAGGAAAGACGGTCCCATGATATATTTGTTATTTAAGCTTGCTTTGTGGCTACAAAATATGTAGTCACAAATTCCATTACTTCATATTTTTCGATGAACACTAACATTTCTTTATTTCTAGAGAAAAGTTAAAATTTTTTCATAACTACAACAGGCTTTAGAGAAAAAAAAAATGTACAAACTGACACTCAGTGAATAGAGAAAAGGTCCGATGATGGCATTAACCAGGAGAACAGGAAAGTATAGATGAGGCTTGACAATCATAGGATGCTATATATGTAGAGATATTGTAGGTACTTCCTGGTTTTCACACTCAAGTTTACCTAGTGCCTCAATCAATTATAAACTTTAAGAGTAGATCAGCTTGTACTGAAATCAGAGAATCATGTATCTGCTTTGCTGTCAATCACCAACAATTCAAAATATATGGTATATTGGTGACAAACGTTGTTTCACTGTAATCTGTCTGACTTCTCTGTCAGTCTTTATTTCCAGCATTAAAATATATTTATCATTCAGCAATACACTGTGAAATTTTTCCATCACTTGGTTTTCTCATTTTCAATACCCGAGAGAAAGCAATTGAAGTAGAACTGTACCACAGCACATTTCCAATGCGATGCAGCAGAAATAATGTTCAATGGAATTATTCTGTTAGTGGTGCCTGTGAAACCAAGCTGAATAGTCTATGCTTTCAGTAATATTTGACATTAGTTCTTTTTTTTTTTCCAGTCCTGGAAGCTTCTTGTTTTATTCCTTAGTGCATATTTATTTGGAAAATATACATTACCTAGAATAATTTCCAAATATTAACCTAGACACAGTACATAGGTTAAAGGATATTCAATACTCAGAGCCAAGGATATGGCTGACCCTCTGCCAAACTTTGCAGTAGGTCAGACTTATCTGGGGCCCCTCAGCCTCCCCATCACCCAGAAAACACTGACACATAATCACCAAAAAACTCTGAGCATTTTAAGGACACTTGCTACAGATTCCCCTTAATTACATAACAGGGCTTCTGAGGGGAGCTTTCCTGCGTCAGCCTCATAGGAGGCTTGTGGATATGCTACCTATATGACAAAAGAGACTAGATTTGATGAAGGGTTTTGAGATGGGGAGAGAATCCTGCATTATCTGGGACAACCCAAGGAAACCAGAGGAGTCCTTGAAAGGGAAAGAGAAGGCAGGGACTTCAGAATTAGAGAGCTATAGCAATGGAAGCAGAGGTGGCATTGATCAGGGGCCATTAACAAAAAAATATGGGCAGCCTCTGGAAAAGGCAAGGAAAGGGATTATCCATCAGATCCTCCAGAAGGAACATTTTAGACTTCTGGTCTCCAGATTTTGTACGATAACAACTTTGTGTTACTTTAAGCCCCTAAATCCATGCCTAACGGGTTTTAACCACAACAGAAAATGACTGCACAGCCCAAGATAGAGAAGGCCTTGCCTCAAAGAGATTTATGGGTGCCAATTTTGTCTAATGTAGTGGATTATAATTGATGCATTACACAAAACCGCATTTTAAAAAGAATGATTTCAAGTTGAAATGAAAAGACATAGTGCAAAATGAAAAGCAGCCTTTGGATTTTTGAACTTTGTGGTCAGGAAACAGGTTGAGAAAGTTTCTCATTTATACACATAAGCCATTCCTTATGAAATAAGAATGATACCCAAAAGTTGTTGCCAAGAGATGCCAGAGGAGAGGGCAGGAATGAGACCTAATCAAGAAACTGACCACATATACCCAGCTGGATGTCAGAAATGCTATATACCCACAATTGCTGTGGGTCTTCAGCTTTCTCTGTTTGAATCAAATTGTCTATATTGGTTATCCTATGAATCTGTAAGTTACAGGTCTGATAAACAAAAATGACCCTCCAGGAGCTGTATCTTAGAAACTGTATGTAAATAACTTTACCCACACACAGACACAATTTAAATAAAAGATATTAGACCTTGAGGCTGTGACTCTTTCCAAAAAATGTGGGAGTAGGGTAGAGGATGGTGTCCTACAGAAGGGGGTGGGTGTATTTCGTCACAGAAAGGATATAAATTTTGAATTCCAAAATGGCCAAAACAATGACTCCAATCTCAAAAGCAAATCTCAACATGACCCTTGACAATTCTCCCATTGAAAAGAGAGGTCTGTGGTCTTTGCCCTTTGAATCTAGGCAGGCTTGTGATGCTCTGTAGCAATCTAATGAGGAAGAAGTGACACTGCATAACTTTTGTGATTAGGTTAGGAAAGGTGATGCAATCTCCACTTTGTTTGCTGGAGCCCAAGTCACTGTGGAAGTTGTCCACTGGCCCTGAAGCAGCCCATGTGAAGAGACTACAGGAAAACACCTATCAAGTATATGAGCAGAGATTCCCAGCCAGCACCCACCTGCTCCATCTCCTGCTCCAGCTCTTTCCACCAACATCCCCACCACTGACTGTCCTCAAGCACATCCCAAACTTTTGACCCACAAATACTATGAGATATACTAAAAATGTTCTTTAATCCAATAAATTATAGGGAAGTGCATTGTGCAATAATATAATTAAAACATTGCCTTCTCCTAAATCCTCAAAACAAGAAGACCCTAGTTTGCATTATTTACACAGTGGTGGTGTATTACTTCTTGTACTTATACCTGTATATACCTGTATTAGAAAGCCTTTCTGAATACCATTGTAACAAAGCTGCGTATTCACTTCACCTTATTTATCACCACCAAAGTCTTTTTTTTTCCTTAAGATTGTACTTAATATACTGGATATTTATTATTTACACATCTCTATTTTTTTTTCCACTGAAGTATGAAATCCTCAAAGGAAAACACCCTGAGTCATTCCAGTTTATGTCTCTTGAAGTGAAAAACTCAAAGGCTACACATAATTGGTAATGGCTGTAGGCCTGTTATATAAATGAATGAATTATAACTATTTGAAAAATCACTTTTGTTGTGGAGGGAAAAAAGGGAAAAGGTTTTTTATTTCCTTTAAAAAATCCATACCTTTACAATACAAGCAGAAGGGGGAATTTTTGTTTAATAGTATTGGACCTTTACTATAGGTTTTGGAGCCATAGAATAGAGAAGGGGAACTACATATGAGAAAGCAGAGTATGATGTGTAATACCTATGTATGACCACACTTTTGGAGGGAGCAAGAAGCTGACCTTATGGTAAATCCCAAGGTCAAGAGGCAGAGCAATATTAGATGTTCAGCTTCTTGTGGGACCAATTTAGGACCCTTGAGTAAGAACATCACTGATTACCCAAAACAGCCAAAGTTGAAGATCTCCTTGGTGGTGTCTGGGATTGTACTAAAATAGTTTCCAAAGAGATGCCTAGCTTTCAGCTCCTTATTTCTTGGGAAATGGAAAATAAAGAAGGGTAAGTGCTCTTTTCAGGAGAAACACATTTTACTTGTAAAGGGATATAAAGGGAATAATACTTTTGAAAAGCCCCTAAGTAAAATCGGTCAGTCAACTAGATTTTATGGAACATCTGCTCTATCATCTCAGAAAATGTGGTTATAGGGGCAAATAAGACATATATATCCCAGTGTTCATGGAAGCTCAATACTAAGAAAGAGAGACAGTATACTCACAAGAAACTAACATGATAGCATACATTCAGAAAATGGAAGTGTTGAAAAAAACAACTCCTGGCAAAGAGAGAGACAGTAGCTGGGGGGATCTGGGACATTAGCTAGGATGGCTGGAAAGGGCATTACCCTCCCCCTTTCAGACCTAATGGAAGAGTCCAAGTTTCCACATAAACAAGGGTTACAGAGGATGGATGGAGCACAATACTGGGACATTGTGGAGAAACCTATTGGGCCAGTAGAGGATGGATGGAGCACAATACTGGGACATTGTGGAGAAACCTATTGGGCCAGTAGAGGATGGATGGAGCACAATACTGGGACATTGTGGAGAAACCTATTGGGCCAGTAGAGGTAGAGTGTTGATGCTTCCAAGAAAGATTCTCCTTTCTGATGAAGAGAGACTCATGAGTGTCCTCTTCATTTCCTGCATTGAACATTGCCCCATGAGGACAAGATACACAGAACTATTGCCATCATCTTTGAATGTGAAGGAAAGGTAATGCAGAAAAGCGATCCCAGGAGCTTGATTTCATTGAGTCAGAACCAAACCTTGGATCGCCTACTTTGGCTCTTCTGTTGTATGAGAAAAACACACACTGATTGTTTAAGTTGCATTTATGATACTTGCAATCTAAAGCATGCTAATGTATTAGTTTGCCAGGGTTGCCATAACAAAGTATGACAAACTGTGTAAATGAAACAAAATGTATTATCTCATTGCTCCAAAAACTACAGAAGTCTGAAATCAAGGTGTCCTGAAGGGTGGTTCCCACTGAAGCCTGTAAGAGAAAGATCTATTCTAGGCCTCCCTTCTTGGCTCACTGAAGGCCACTTTCTCTCCGTCTCTCACATTTTCTTTCTTTTATGCAGGTCTTTGTGTTGAAATCTCCCTTTTTTATAAGACTAGAAATTATGTTTTGGTGAGGAGCCACTCCTAGTGACCTCATTTTAACTTGGTTAAGTTTGTAAAGTCCCCATCTCCAAAGGTCACTTGATGAGGTATTGGTAGTTAGAACTTTAACAAATAAATTTTGAAGAACTAGTTCAATTCATAAGACAAATAAACACACACGTTCTCATTGAGGAGGTGAGCCCTGAGCTGTGAGCGGAGGAATGCAGAAGATCAGCAGCACAGATTTGGGTGAAGACTTGCCTGTAGCGAGGCTCTGACCTGGCGATTTAGTCAAGATTCAGCAGCATATGTGTGCTAGTGATTGACTTATTGCTGCCCAGCCTGAAACCCACTTTTTATCACCTACTCTGTGATAACAGAACTGAACTCTAAATGATTTCTTCTTTGCTGCCTGGCACAAAGCTAATTGTGATGTATCCATAGTGGGAGCTGAGGCAAAGTTCAGGGTCCTCTTCCTGGTTCTGGTGGGCTCTTCTCAGCAAGTTCCTTCACTGCATGGAGCTTCTGCAGGCCAGGCTCCTGATGTGTTTGCGCTGCTGCAAGGAGCCAGCAGCACCTAGCACCCCACTGTGGGCAGTTTTCTAAGGAATCCAAGAGGGTGAATTACCAGCAAGTCTGTCTAGCAAGGAAGCTTAAAGAACTCCATCCAGTGAACCATAACCACATCTTCTCAATAAGACCTGTATGCTAATTCTAGAGATTGAATTCTTTTAGATCTGTTTCTTCCTTGGATATTGTGTCTTAGGCTTAGGGTAGGATTGTTCCTTACATGTTCTAGTCCTTACTTCTTTAGAGAGGGCTTTATTCTTTACTAGACAATCACTATTATTCCAATCCCCTGTTATAATTGATAATTATTTAGATGAAAATTTTTTTTTGTTTAAATTACTGAGCAGTTCCTATCTCCTGATGAGGCCCTAACTTATGCAATATGCTATATATTATTCACAATGTCATGAAAAAAAATGGAAGAGCAGGCTCTATTGTAGCTCAAGGAATGACTCCCAGCATAGTGCTGTGAACTAGCCTACCAAGGAGTGATTTTTCTCTGCCACAAGAACAGATATCAGGGAGCTACTGAGGCATTTTTCCAAGAACATTCTGCCAAGCTTGGCTCCAAGGCAGGATAAACAGGTGACAACTCCCAACATTCAATGTCTTCTAGGCTGCCACGCAAAACAGCATACCCCTTCCATCACTGCTGATTCTCTTCTCACTTATCCTAATCACTTTTAAAGCTGAGTTTTACATGAGAGCACCAGAGCAACAAAGTCTAAATTACACTTGATTTTGAGACATTACATCTGTATTCTAGGCACTAAGAAGTAGAAAGAATAAAAAGGTAAAATGAAATGCCAATTGATTTTGGTTTATCCCAAAAACTTCATGGAAGCCACTCGTATTGATTGCATCTCACTGGCAGGGGTGGGTCATGTGGCCATGTCTTGTAAAACTATTGGACAATGGCTGGGAAAAAAGGGAGTGTGGAAATCAACCAACAGTATATGTCTACTGTGGGTGGATGTTCTGCTCTGTTGTGTAAGGCAACCCTGATTAAGCCTAACCGTGGTGCGTGATTAGGGATAAGGTGATGTTTGTGTGAAATGGGTCATAAACTTCTCATTATGTTACACTTTTGGACCTTAAAAATTAAAGAACTGGAAAATACTTAAAGCAATAAATGATATCAGAGAAACATTTGACTTTTTAAGCATAGATATGTTATCCTCTGAGGATCTGAGCAATTTTTCATTTAGAGCACAGAGAAAGTCATTACTGACACATGGGATATTCTTTCTTCTTTCATATAAATGCTATGAATTTTTTCTTTATGTTTTCACTCTTAATGATATATGTAGTTTACAACACATTCAGATTTACATAATTATTTTTGAAGGCTGATAGAGATCTACTCTATTTAACTTACTAAAAATTTGATGGTCATTTAGAAAAAAAAAAAATTTTTTTTTCTGAGAATTTCAAACATAGTTCCCTGTTAGATATACAGGATTTCATTTAATACGTCTAAGGCAAAAAAAAGATGTTTCAAGAATCTTATATCTGGGCTTTGTGTATATAGTCACACAAATCCTCCATAAAAGATGAAATATTAACATATATTACCAGAAGAGGTCAAAGCTTTTATGTCATAATATTTAAACTTTCATCAATGTATTGTATATAGCATGTAATTCTGGCATTTTAAAAATTATTTTAGTTATTTATTTTTAGAGAGAGGGGAAGGGAGGAAAACAGAGAGGGAGAGAAACATCGGTGCCTGGTTGCCTGCCATGCATCTCTAACTGGGGACCTGGCCTGAAATCTAGGCATGTGCCCTGACTGGGAATTGAACCAATTACCCTTTGGTTTGCAGGCCAGCACTCAGTCCACTGAGCCACACCATCCAGGGCCTGGCTCTTTTTAATAAATAGAATTTAATGAGCCAATAAATTAAGTTCTAAAATTAAAAGATTTACTTCAATTTTATTAGTTATTACCAACTTCTAGAGCTGAGAATGAAATGACCTCTTTATTTCTACTTTACCAAATGAAATAGGTTAAGAAAGACTAAGCTGAAGTTTACTTTTATTGTTTCTATTTACATATATATTTAGCATATTTTTCGCGCCATAAGACACACCTGACCATAAGACACATCTATGTTTAGAGGAGGAAAACAAGAAAAGAAATATTCTGAATCAAATGGTTTACTAAAATATTTAATAAAATATAACAGAATAATATTTCAACCATGTAAAGTGAATAGCAGTCAACAGTGGTATTAAGAGCCATCATCACTGTCATTAACAAATGAGGAGAGACTTTAATGTTCAAGTGCTTTTCTAGTTTTCTGGGAACCCCAAGAGCTCATCATCACTAGTGTCAGAATTTATGAAGCTCAGTTGTTCATAATCACTGATATCACTTTCTTCGATAACTTCATATATGATACTATCTTCAGTTACATCTAAGGCATTGCTAATGTCACATTTTTTGAATGACTGTACAATGGTTTCATCCTTCACTGAGTGACATGATGTTTTCATCCATTCACAAACTTGAGTGATAGTGGGCCTCTTCATTCATCCAGTAGATGTCAGATCATGATTACCAGCAGTCATCTATTTGTTCCACTCTTCTTGCAAAAAGACTTTAAATGGTTTGTTGATGGAAAAGTCAAGAGGTTGCAACTGGCTGGCAAGATCCCCAGGAATTACAGCTAGATGAGTCTCCACTTCTTTAAAGCTCTTTCTTGTAGCTTTGCTAACATATGCTCTAAACTGATCCAGCACTAATAAGCCCATTATCCTCAGCTGATTTGACAGGTTAGTGGTTGTAGCTGGGAGTGTCAGGCAGCTCTCTGCACTCTCCCAGGTCCCAGGTGATGGGCAGAGATGGAAGGCAACTGACCAGAAGCCCTGAGCTGTTGCCACTGTTGACAGGTCAGTTAATAAACATCACGATCTGTGATGCAATATTTGCTCCATAAGGTGCACAGACATCCCCCCCCCATTTTTTTGGGAAAAACTATGTCTTATGGAGGAAAAATATGGTTTGTCCTGAGCATTATTGAGTGACTACAATATGCAAACCCTATAAATAAACAAGTAAATAAATAAAATATATATTAGGTCACATGATGATAAATTCTATGAAGAAAAATGAGTCAGCAAAAGGAAAGTGGTGTGGAAGAAAGTAGGTACGGGAAGAGGAATGCTTATTTAAATGTCCATGGAAGGCCTCTGTGAGATGGCCTTCTTCACCATAAGAGATAAAGAAGGAGCAATCCTGGATGGAAGAAGAGCCATCCAGGGCTGTATAGAGAGTAGACATGAAAACCCTGAGGATGTGTGTACACTTGCAGTGTTCAAGGAAGAACATAGGTCTAGAACATTGTGAGCTAGAGGGAAGTAGGAGTAGACAAAGTCAGAGATCCAACAGAGAAGTCACATCATCTAGAATACTGTGGGAACTTGTAATTCCATTACCTCTTACTTCACATGTGATGGAAAGGCACTAAAGTATTCAGGGCAAAGTAGAACTGTGACATGATTCAAGTGCCTGCTAGTTAAACATAGGCTTTGGAGGGGAGTAGAGGTGGCCAAGATCAGAAAAGGAAGCATGTTAGTCAGGAAGCTGTTATCATAGCCATTTAAAGATAATAGTGACCTGTACATGAAAATAGCAACAGAGAGATTGAGAAGTAGTAAAATGTTGGGTAAACTTAGAAGGTAATGTCAATAAGATTTAGTGGGATATTAGTTTTAGGGTTAAAAAAAAAAGAAAAGGAGTCAAAGATTACTCCTTATTTTATTTTGAGCAAATAGAATAGAGCTACCATTGCTTATGTTGGGGAAAATCTGGGTAAGGGAGTTAGATCAGAAATTTGGTGTTTAACATGATAGGTTTGAAGTGCTCATCTAGTATCCAAGTAGATATGTTGAAGAGGCAGTTGGAAGTAAAAGGGTGGAGTTCAAGAGAGAACCTCAGTTTAAAGCTATACATTTAGCATTTAGACTACATTTAGAACTGTGGGACTAGATGAGACACTGTAGATAGTGCTGATAAGGCCTATTATGTACCAGCCATTCTGTTAGGTCTTTCTACTTTAACCTTCACACCGATTTTGGAATAGTACTGAGGCTGAGAAAGATTAAATAAATTTTCACAGACTAATGGAAGATGTAATATTCAATTCTAGGTGTACCTGAAATTAGAATCTATTCTTTTATGTAGTAAAAGCACACTGCATTCCTTGCTGTGAATGCATTGAATGTTATCTCCTACCCAGCTGTAGAAAGGTCACTAGTATTTAAACATAAAAATCACCAGCCAGCCATTTCTAATTGCCCTGCCTCCTCCAATTTTGGGAAATGTCAGCATCCTCTCCATTTGATTTTCTCTGAACCTTATAAGCCTTGCATAGAGATAATTTAAAATAATTACCTAATGCTCCCCTAAGGGAGGCTATTGGTAATCTAGATATAGATTTCAATACATAGGCAGCATTTTTGGAAATTTATTGTAGTTGAATAACAAGTTAAAACATACTCAAACTCATTGCATTACACACTATCAGTTATTTTCTAGAGCTTGTGCATATTGTTAAGGATTGGTGGTAATAAAGAGGTTTGTTTCTATTTCTGTATTATGTATGCTATTTAGGTCTGTTGTATATATAAATATAAATGTAGATGTATGCTCTCTTAATAAATGCACTTAGGAAACCAATTGCTACTTTGAAATTTTATCACTACTATAGTCTATAAGCTTTCAAGACTGGCAATTCCTGGTACATTCAACAAAAGTATCTGGGGAAGAATAAGTCATACAAAAATTGATCATGAGCTTTTAGAAATTAAATTTTATTGGAATAAATGGAAATATGAAAATATTGATCACTAATGACTTTGTTATAAATGTCTTAAATACAAATGTGTTTAAAAAGCTAACATCTAATCATTTTATTCTTCTGTATTTTAATGAAGGAAACAAAAAATTTTCATTGTGCATAACTCTGCCAAACTGGACTAGATTAGTGCATGCCAATATTATTTCCTGCCATTGTTTTGGGGTCTTAGTCAAAGTTATCAGGTGTCAAGTCTTCTAAATGGAAAACTGAAGAGAAAGTTTAAAATAATTAAGACTTGTAAGTCACAATTTAAAAATTTGTGTTTTATCTTTATAAATATAACCTGAGTTCTAATTTTTTATATTTAATTTTTATGGTAATAGAAGTTTTGGTATAAACACATAATAAAATAAGAAGTTGCTTATTTCTGAAATAAAAACAATGTCCTAAATACAATTGATTTAGAACATAGTCCAGTGGGGCATACTTGGAAGCACAGTTGTCATTTGGAGTTTTCTATCTAAATAACCTTACAAATCCCCAATTTTGCTAAGAATATCAGTGCACCTCTCTCAACATGTTTAGATTCTCACAATCCTTTGCAGTCGCAGGTAGTCATGTGATCTAGTATCAGCCAGTGAGAAAGAAACAGAAGTTGAGTAGATATACCTCTAAGGCTTATTAAGGATAGAAAACATAGCTAACACAGGCCTTTGTACACTTTACTTTTTGTCCATGCCCTTCAGCCTTTGAGGTATGCAAGCTGTAGGAACAATGGCCATTTTGCAACTAGGAGGCACTGTGCTGACAAAAGCTGAAGGCTGAAGATGGCTGAGTCACTGCAACAGGTACCTAATGGCCATATCAGCTCAGGACCATGTATCCTCAGATATTTCATAAGTGGGAAAAATAAGACTTCTTTTCTGCAAAGAAACTATTTTTGGTCACTATTAGTTTGGTTTATTAGTTAGTATCTGCACATTCCTGACACAGGATGAAGAAAAAAATTTTCCCCAATTCACTAAGAAAATTAAGCTAAAGATTTTTTTTTCAATTTTCAAAAAGTTTATTTATTTTTAGAGAGAGGGGAAGAGAAGGAGAAAGAGAGGGAAAAAAAAACATCAATGTGTGCTTGCCTTTTGCACGCCCCCATACAGAGACCTTGCCCCCAATCCAGGCATGTGCCCTGACTAGGAATCAAACCAGCAACCCTTTGGTTCACAGGCCAGTGCCCAATCCATTGGGCCTCACCAGCCAGGGCAAGCTAAAGACATTTTACCATGATTATTTATATTCCCTTGAGTAAAGCTTCTTGAGGACATTGATATTATCTAGCCTTGGTACAAGTAGCTCTCTAATAATTAGGTGAATAAACAAATAAATAAATTCATAGTTGCTAATAAAAGAATAAGGATTTTAGCAAAATTACTCTAACATTAGAAAAATTATTAAAATATTTTAATATATAGACTTATTTCTGCTCTTAGTAATGATAAATGTCAAGTTCCTAAAATATCTATATCTAGGAAATATAAAATTTTGTATATTAACTAGTGACTTTTTAGGAAATTCTCCTAATGTAACCTGGCAGGTAAAGAAATTATTCAAGACAGGAAAAATATATGACTGCCTAATATTGTGGAGAACTTTAAATGATTACTTATAAACAATGCAAAAGCTAATCAGAAGTAGCTAAACTGCCATGAGCTAACAGATAATGCTAACAGCTGCAGTAGCAGAGTGCTAAAGGTTTCTTCTAGCTTCAGGGATGCTAGAAACATGCTGAATTCTCCTGCAATATGCTCTCAAGGAGTGGATAGGTGTTTACCTTGGCAAGATCGGAGGTAAGTGAAAAACTGGCCAGAGAAGATATACTAAACCAAGCATCTATAATCAAGTCCTGAGTTAAGGGTGTAGATGAGATGCTGCTGCCCAGTAGAATGCAACCATGATGCCTGAAGGGGCTGCATATTCAGCTGGTCACACAAACTTGAGAGCTTCTCTGTTCACTAGTCTGAACTAGTTACTTGTACCTATTTAAGCTTAGCTCTGTGACAGCACACATCTTAAGGGCAAAATGGCTGGGATGTTGAAAGCTGCTACTGGAAGGTGCAAGACTTACGCTATGCTGTTACCTCGTATGTTGTGTTGTTTTTGCCTTGTGTACTGTATAAAACCTGTTTACTTGGTGCTTTATAAAATCTCTGTAATTGCTTCTAGTAGAATTTAACCAGTTTCAATGCAAGCAGAATACTTAACCCAGAATATATCTGAAGCATAACAGTGCACTCAATTCCTTTGCTGTAAGAAAATATTTCTATAGGATAGTGTTCTAGAAGTCTCCCCAAAATATGTCAGCCTTGGATCTAGGACTAAAGTTCCCCTCTATTTTGCCTTCACATCTACTGTCCCAGTACCTTCTCCCATCTCTGAATAACTCACGATGGCTCCTAAACTGTGGCATGTGGTCCCAGCAATGATGAGGCAGAGGTGAGGGAGGGGTTGGGGGTTCTGCGATGCCATCCTCCCCCCGAATTCACCTCTACCCACCTCCTGCCTGTTCAAGGACCTCACTGTGTTATTTCATTATGTTTTAAGTTTCTCTTTGCTCTTAATTGGATCCTTCTCAATGACTTTATAAGTATGTTCAATTTTCTAGTATTAAAAACAACATAAGATGCTTTGTTACTCAATAGCACTTCTTCCAGCTACAGTTCTCCTCTTCTTTAGCTTGTTCCTTTTCCTTTTTAATATTTAACATAACCCTCCACACATTTCTCTACCTCCAAGTCAGCATCTACCATTTCTACCCTGAACTCATGTAATAGCCTCCTGGCTGATTTTTCAGCTTCTCTTTAAAAAAAGATTTTTAAAAAAATTATTTTTAGAGAGGGCAGGGAGGGAGGGAGAACAGGAGAGAAACATCAATGTATGGTTCCCTTTCACCTGCCCCTAGCTGGGGACCTGCCTTGCAACCTGGCTATGTGCCCTGGCTGGGAATTGAACCAGGGACCTTTGGGTTCACAGGCCGGCGCCTATCCACTGAGCCATCAGCCAGGGTCAGCTTCTCCTATGACTCCCCTCAAAGCTGCTCTCCACTCCGCCCCAACAGACCTTTTTGGGACAGCAATTCAAATCATGTTCACTCCTCACACAAAATATCTTTCCATACACAGGTTCAGACCAACATTCTTTAAAGGTTCCTCAAAGCCCCAAGTGATCCCTCTGCTAGTTCTCTTTAGTCTCATCATCTTCCTGACAGAGCTTTGTTCTTTGATTTGCAGAGTAAATTTTCATTTTTATTTTCTTTGACTTATACTCAGTATGTTTCCTCTTGCAATAGAGCTTCCCTTTTCTTGTTACACTTTCTCTTTCCCCATATTGGTTTAACTCACTTATACTTGTTCTTTACTTTGCAGCTCACATCATTTCCCCCCAAAATATCTGTCACTAACCCCGTGAAATCCTGCAGTTCTCTGGATCATCACAGCACAATTTCTAAGGACAATTTCAAAGTTACCATAACAGACATATTTTGGAATATATGAGTTCAAAGACTTGATCTTTGCTTAGGTTTGCAACCCCAGTGCCAATGCCTGATATCCACATGGCAGTAAATATTTATGGAATAAAGTTGTATTATGTTATTGTCTGACTTTTCTGTTTCTTTTTGAGATGTTTCTGTGATTTTAATTTGAAGGGAGGAAAAAAAAAAAAAAAAAAAAAAAGCAAAAAGTGCCAGATGCTTCCATTTTTCTTGTGATCACTAAATACCTTTTGACAGTTTTTATTATTTTTTTCTTTCTGTAAAATCCTGCTAAGGCAAGGCAAAGTTGAGTCTTCATGTACAAAATGCTTTTTTAAAGCATATACTTTTAAATTTCATCCAGATGAAGGACATGGGTTGTGAAGCAGTATGAAGCTTTGACTAGTATCTGGAGGAAAAAGTGACAAGAGCAGAAATTGCCCTCTTTTTTCATGAGTACCTACCTGTTCCTGTCCCAAAAGGCAAATCTGGCCCAAGATCAAGAAATTGATACCAGTAAACACCTGGGATTTTGCATATTACTAGAAAGATGAAGAAGAAAAAGATGAAACAGTCTTAAGTAGCAGCCAGTGAGAGGGGGAATGGATTTCACCAGAAGTCCTAAAATGGGGGTGGGTGGTAGGATGAGAAGCAGGCTAAACAGATATACTCAAGCTGAAGGCTTTTTATATATTTGAATATTTTACTTGAATGAATATTTTCATTTTTTTCAAATTGTAAAGTGAAGGACCTATAGCAACTAAATTTCAATTGAGCACTCATGACATGTAATTCCTTAAAAATCTCATTGATTTATACACTTGCTATTCTTTCATTATGGTTATGATAAATAACTTAAAAATTGACTCTATCACAGTGGTGATGAATAAAGTCATTTTTCATTTATAATGGAAAGCTTGCCTTACTTGAGGTTATATGGCACCTAGGTAGAGACTGAAACTTACTCATGACATGAATGATGGGTAGCTAAAGGGTCTGTTTGTCATAGTTCATCTGCTGTAAACGAGATGGCTACACAGCTTAGGGGCCATCCATTTATTTACAGAGACAGATTCATTTTTCCATCTTTGATGTTCTCTTTGGAAACTTACTTTACAATAAAGACTAAACCCTTTCCTAAAACACAATACATACACACACACACACAATTTGAAAGTGTGAAAGTCACAATCACACAGAGAATGTGCAAAATTTGTAATTTTTTGTTTCAAATATTTCACAGAAGAAAAAGGAAGATTTTGGGCAATTAAAAAAAATATTTTATTCTTTTTTTTTTTTTTTTTTTCAGAGAGAGGGGAAGAGAGGGAGGAAGAAAAGGAGAGAAACATCAATGTGTGGTTGTCTTTCACCTGTCTCCAGTTGAGGACCTGGCTGGGAATCGAACCAGCGACCCTTGGGTTTGCAGGCTGGTGCTTAGTACACTCAGCCACACCAGCCAGGGCCTGGGCAATTTTAAAAAGAAGGAAAAAACAGAGTTATGAAAAATATAAAAATTTAGAGAGAATATTATACCTTTAGGATTTTTTCTGCATTATATATCAGATAAAGCATTCTTCACCTGTGCAATTTTTTAAACAACTAAAACTAGAACAGGCCTCTCCTATTTACTCTTAGATATTGGTTTTCAATTGTATTACTATTACCATGGGCAAATGGTCTAGTGCATTTGGCTTGCTAAATACTTTTTTTAAAAGGGATTATATACAATGATTGGCAACAGAAAATAAATATCATCAGAACATTTTTATTTCCTTCACAAAAGAGCTCCCATTAACTAATTAGATCTAAGGAATTAATTCTGAGGAGGATCAGCCTAAGGAGATAACTGATTTATGGATTACAAACTAATATTTTAAATGACACATCAGAAAATATAGTTGCTTTGGGCATCAATTGAAATTTTAGCGATTATCCTAATTAAGTACATTTCCAAATATAGTATAATGAAAATCTGACATCAGGTTATAATGGGAAACACTTTTAATAACACATTAGAAAAATCATTAAATGGGAGATCCATTTACTAAGTGACAATAATAAAAATTGATGTGGGAATGTGAGCAGATTTATATTTGTAAGCTCAAAGCTTTCTGAAATTTCATATAAATAATCTCTGGATTTACAGTATTTCTCAATGTGGCACTAATGTATATTTGGGGGAGAATAAGTCTTCCCTCCTTGGGATAGGCTATGTTTTGCAAGACTTTTGACATGTTTCCTTGCTGAACCTTGAACTCTTCCCAGTAATTAAAACAGCAAAAATGTCACACACTCACACCCACACCCACACATTTTCAAATGCCCCAGGGGGTTGGTGACAAGTATGCTTACTTCCCTGAGAACTGTTACTCAAATCAAAAGGTAGAGGAATGAGCTTTCAACTAAAAGCCTACAATTTTCCCCAAATTACTGATTATTTAAAATTTATACCAAAGAGACTCAGTATATACTTCAACTACATTTTTAAAAGGGAATATAAAGCATTCATTAGTATATTTTAAAAGTAAAAATGGATATATTTGCAGAAAAGCTATAGTCTACAATGAATCTTCAAGAAAACCAAAAATTTGCAATGGAATAATGATTTTACATTTGTTTTTTCATCAATGGGTGTATAGCTTTATTGATATTAAAATATCGAAGTGGTACTTTCTCATCAGTATTTCTAACAACATAAATAAGTACCCTTAAATTACAAGTGTTGATTTATCTACTTATCAAGATTTTGTTAGCTTAAAAAAATATTGCGATATATATATACAATATATATTGTTATAAATAGGAATATTAAAATAATTAAATTCTTAATATATCATTTTAAAGCTGATGTTTAGTAACGTAGGCAATATATACTTAAATTTTGTTCTCTTGGTTGTCTAAAATAAGCATCAGCAAACATTCCTCTAAAGAAAGAATTAGTACATTTTAGGTCTTGCAGGTCATATGGTCTCTGCTGCTATGACTCAACTCTGGCAGGGTTGTGTATAAGCAGCTATGGAAAACAGAGTAACAGGCCCTGGCTGGTGGCACAGTGGATAAGGTGATGGCCTGTGAACCCATAACTTGCTGGTTCAATTCCTCAGCCAGGGCACATAACCAGGTGCCCTGGCTTGCTAGAGGCAAGTGCAAGGCAACCAACATTGATGTCGCTCTCTCTCCCTGCCTCTCTCCCTATCTGTCTCTAAAAATAATTTAAAAATTAAAAAAAAAAAAAGTAACAAGTGAGCATGGCTGTGTCTCAATAAAACTTTATAACAGGAGGGGGACAGAGGGGAGAAAAAAAGGGATGGATGTAATACAACAACAATAAAATTAAAAGAAAAAAAAAACTTTATAACAGGTAGCTTTGCTACACAGATATACTTTGTCAAATTCTGATGTAACTAATGAAATAACAAGAATGTCATCAATAGCATAGATAAGCTATGTGAAAAATGCATCTTCTCTATTCCACATTTTTTCATGACAACATGTAATACTTCTATAGTCTTAAATGTGCCTTAATGGTAAATAACCTGTCATATTAGTAATAGGGAATGCCACAGAAATACAGAGGTGTAATGCATTATAACATTTCAAAGTCAACCAATTAAAAAAAGAAAACTGGTTCATTTGGGAGAATGACAGTAGTGCAGTCTTCAGTTAATAATATTATGTCATAGTTACTGAAAGGAATGTGTTTTAATTAACTAAATATCCAGTAATAATATCTTAATATAACAAAATTATTGAAATACCAATGAAAGCTGGATTCACACTTCCCCAATCTGACAAAAATTATATTTTTTTCAGATGCTTAAACATGTTGTAGTTTTTCCTTTACAAGAAAAGGCTCCACACCCAGGACTGCTTCATATGAATCCCTAAATGATCCTCCAGATTTGAGTCCATTTTAATTTGAGTAATTCCTAGATTGTAGAGAAAGGGAATCATACCAGAGTTGTTGTGTGTGGTTACTACTCTGAAGATTAGTGGTTTCACAGTGTTATATATTTTATAAATTACAAAAATGGGTTGAGATTTTTGGCATAGACATACTTAAACCTAAATTCTTAAGCCTCACTTAGGAAACCATGTACTGTAGTATATTTCACTAGAGCTATTCTCTCAAAATGTGATCCTGAGATCTTTATTACAAACATTTTGTAGGCTTTTTAAAGAGACATGCTATATATCATGTAGACATATTATATAGCATGCATTATTGCATGCTATATAATATGTATATTTATTTAGGATTTTCTGACATAACCATCATAGCCCCATTTCTCTGACTAGACTTTGGAGTCATTGTTTTAGGTAAGCTGATGATATTTTTATTTTTTTATTTTTACTCCTCACCTAGGGACATGTTTATTGATTTTAGATACATGGGACAGGAGCAGGGAGAGAGAGGGAAAGAAACATCAGTGTGAGAGAGAAACATCAGTTATCTGTTGTACCCACCTGGATCAAGGAACAAAAGTACAACTTAGGCATGTGCCCTGGCAGGGAATCAAACCATGACCTTTCAGGTTATGAGACAATGCTCCAACCAGCTGAGTCAAACTGGCCTGGGCACTTATGATATTCCTGAAGTATGAATAAATCATTATTATAAAACAATTTTCAGAGTCCTTCATTAATGTTTTCTGTAGAGCTATTGGAATTTAAATGTTCAACCTTCTGGACTGGCTTAGAGGCTAATTCACAGAGCAAATTATGGATGAGGGCAAATCTTAAGAAAAAAAATTGCAAAATAATACTCTCATTATAGTTTTATAAAAAGATGATGCTACATTGAGTAGAATGGGGTTTATCATAAATAAAATATATTCCATATTTAAGAATTAACTATTATGGGGTTTTTGGTATTGATAACCACAGGTTAAATGCCTCACACACCTCAGATGAATTCTTAATAAAAGAGAGAACAGAAATCTGATTTTTTTTCCCCTCAGTTTATGGAGGATTTACATGTGGAATGCTCTAAGTACTCCAGGCCAGCAACTATCTTAATCAGATTTAGACTCACTGTGACTAGAGTATTTTCCCACACATAGCTGTTAATCAACTGAAGATGGCTGAACTGAAGATAGGACATGAGAACTCATTTTATTGCTAACAATAATTCAATGTTAAAGATCATTAGTTGGTTTTAATAACCATAATATTTTTACTAGTTTAAAACATCATTCAATACTGTCCAATTTTACACCAATTTGGGACAATTTAGAGCTCAGCGTTATAACCCTGACAAATAAAAAACAAATAAATGAACAATTTTTGTCAGAGTAGTAATGTTTTACCATGGCAAATATAAGAACTTAAATAATAATTAAGTAGTTAATATAGAGGTTCCAGCAAGATGGTGGAGGAGTAAGTGGAACTGCACCATTCTCCTCCCAAATCACTTCTGGAATTACTTTTTTGCAGAAAAAGTCAGCTGGAATTACCAACAGAACACCAGCTTCAAAAAAGTCTTATAACCACAAATAGAACAGAAGAGGCCGCTTCATCACAATGTGACTGGTAGGAATCATGGAAACACAAGAGGGCTGGCTGGGCCCCCACTGGAGGCAGCAGCCGAAGGGACAGAACCGGGGGGCCCCACCTGAGAAGGGAAAGGTTCTGGTCCCCCAGCTGGTGTCCCCACTAGAACAACACAACAGAGAGCAGAACAGCATCCAGCTGAGAATGGCGCAAAGCCGTGGGGTTTACTGGCCTGAGAGCGCTGGAGACAGAGAATTACTACGGTGACCATAGAAACAATACATTGGCACCCACCTACCCTGTGCTCCAGCAGGGAGGGCAGAGAGGACTGGAGACGTGTAGTGAGAGTTTACCGAGTGGCTTGGAGAAGTGGGGAGGTGGCTGTGGAGATCCTGGTGCTGACTCATCCCCCACACCTCAGGCAGACTGCACTGCGCCAAGCGGCTTCCGTAGGAGGGTCCTCATAGCCCCACACGCTGGAAGCAATCTGCCCCGCCCAGAGGCACCTGAGCCTCTTTGATTTACATCTAAATAAACCTCTCCTGCCCTGCCTTGTCTAAGCATAGATACAATAGTTGACACCTGAAGAGGTATTTCTTGCCCAGCAGCACCTGGGCCTGGAGGCTGATCACAAACTCTTGGACTTACAGCTGGGTCAGTCAGTCAGTCCCGCACAGTGGTGTGCAAGCCTAGTGGCTGATCCTAGATTCATTGCTTTGCAACTAAGTCCTTCTCGCTCAGCAGAGCCTGGGCCTGGTGGCTGATTACAAATTTTCTGACCTATATAGCTGGGTCAGACAGCCCCACACAGTGGCAACTGAGCCTACTGGCTGATCATGGGTTCACAGGTTCACAACTGGGTTTGTCCCGCCCACTGGCCTCTGGGCCTGGCAGTTGATCACAGATTCATTAGATTACAATTGTACCTTGCTGTCTAGCTCAGCAGTACTTGAGCCTGGCAGCTGATCACAGATTCATTGATTTATATCTGAAACTGTCCCATCGGGCTGCACCTGAGCTGATGGATGATCCATTGGATTACAATTGAACCTCTCTGTCTAGCCTAGTAGGACCTGAGTTTGGTAGCTACTTTATTGATTTACAACTGAATCAGTCTGTCACCCCAAGCTGCATCTGAGCCTGGTGGTAGATCACAGATCAATAGGATTACAAATAAATCAATCCTTCCAGCCTAGCACTTCCTTAGCCTGGCAGCTGATCACAGTCTGATTAGATTACAACGAAACAAAAATGGGGAGAAAAAGGAACAGACCATCACCAAAAGGAAAGGAGAAATCCCAGAAAGATCACTAAATGAAATACAGGCAAGCAAACTATCAGATATGGAATTCAAAATAATGATGATAGAGAAGCTCAATGAGCTTAGCCAGCTCAAAGAAAACTACAAACAACTCCAGGGGAATTACAAACAATTCCAGGGGAACTATGAATAACTCCAGGGAAGCTACAAGGAACTTACTGAGAACTATACCAGCATTAAAAAGGATATAGAAACTATCAGTAAGAGCCAGGAGGGAATGAAGAATACAATTTCTGGATTGAAGAATACAGTAGAAGGAATCAACAGCAGGCTAGAGGAAGCAGAGGATTGGATCAGCAAGATGGAAGATAACATAGAAAAATATTCCAAGACAGTGCAAAAAATTAAAAAAGGCTGAACAAGAATGAAGAAGTTTTAAGAGAGCTGCAGGACAACATTAAATGCAATAATATCCGTATCACAGGGATACCAGAAGGAGAAGAGAAACGAGTGGAAAACCTGTTCAAAAAGGTAATGATAGGAAACTTCCCTAACATGATGAGTGAAAACATTACTCAAGTTCAGGAAGCACAGAAGATCTCAATGATGATGAACCCAAACAGACCTACTCCAAGACACATTATTATTAAAATGATAAATTTCAAAGATAAAGAGAGAATCCTAAAAGCATCAAGAGGGAAACAGCAAATAACATATAAGGGGGCTCCAATAAGGCTATCAAATGATTATTCAACAGAAATAATGCAAGCCAGAAGGGAATAGCAAAAAATATTCCAAGTAATGGGAAACAGAGCCTGCAATCAAGAATACTCTACCCAGCAAGGCTCTCATTCAAAATGGAAGGAGAAATAAGGAGTTTCCCAGACAAAAGACAAAAAGAATACATCTCTACCAAAACAGCATTGCAAGAAATGCTAAAGGGTCTGCTTTAAAAAAAAGAAAAAGAAAAAGAAAAGAAAAAAAGAGAGAGACAGAGAGGAACATAGGTACAAAGTAGGAAAATGGCAATGAATACGTATCAATCAATAATAACCTTAAATGTAAATGGATTAAATGCACTGATAAAAAGACATAGCATAGATGCATGGATAAGAAAACAAGACCCACATATACACTGTCTTCAAGAGACCCACCTCAGAACAAAAAATCAACACAGATTGAAAGTGAAGGGATGGAAAAATACATATAAGCACATGGACATGAAAAAAGGCTGGAGGAGCAATACTTATTTCAGACAAAATAGATTTTATGATGAAAGCCATAAAAAGACAACGAAGGACATTTCATAATACTTAAGGGAACAATCCAGCAAGAAGATATAACCCTTGTAAACATACATGCACCCAACATAGGAGCTCCCAAATATATAAGGAAAATCTTGGAGGACTTCAAGAAGGATATAGATAGCAACACACTAATAGTAGGGGATTTTATCAACATTATCAACAATGGACAAATTTTCCAAACAGAAAAGCACCAAGGATATTGTGGCATTGAACAACACTCTAGAGGAAATGGACCTAAATGATATATACAGAACTTATCACCCCAAAGAAGAAAAATACATATTCTTTTCAAATGCACATGGAACATTCTCAAAGATAGACCACACAGTAGGTCACAAGACAAGCCTCCACAAATGCAGGAAAACTGATATCATACCAAGCATCTTCTCAGATCACAATGGCTTGAAACTAGAAACCAACCTCAAGGGAAAAAACCAAAAACGCTCTAACTCATGGAGACTGAATAACATGCTTTTAAGTAATGAATGGGTTAACAATGAGATCAAAGATGAAATCAAAAGGTTTCTAGAAGTAAATGACAATGAATACACAACAGCCCAAAACCTATGGGACATAGCAAAGGCAGTCAGTCCTCAGAGGGAAATTCATAGCAATACAGGCTTACCAAAAAAGGACAGAAGCCTATACAAACAACCTAGCCATAAAGCTGGAAGAACTAGAGGAGCAACAACCATCAAAGCCCAGAACAAGTAGAAGGAAAGAAATCATTAAGATCAGAGCAGAATTAAATAACTTAGAGACTAAAACTACAATTCAAAGAACCAATAAGTCCAAGAGCAGATTTTGAATAAATAAACAAAATTGATAACCCTTTAATAACCAGATTCATCAAGAAAAAGAGAGAGAGGACCTAAACAAATAGAATCAGATATGACAGAGGAGAAATCACAACTGATACTTCAGAAATACAAAGGATTGTAAGAAATTACTACAAACAACTATATGACAAGTCATATGACAACCTGAGTGAAATGGACAAATTTCTGAAAATGTATAACCTACCAAAATGGAATCCAGAAGAAACAGAAATCCTGAATAGATCAGTAAGAACTAGTGAAATTGAAGAAGTAATCAAAAATCTCCCAAAACACAAGAGCCCCAGATCAGATGGCTACACAGGTGAATTCTACCAAACATTTAAAGAAGAACTAACTCCTATCCTTCTCAACCTATTCCAAAATATCCACCAAGAGGGAAGATACCCAAACTCTTTCTATGAAGCCAATATTATTCTAATCCCCAAACCAAGTCAAGACACAACTAAGAAAGAAAACTATAGGCTAATATCTCTGATGAACATAGATGCTAAGATTCTTAACAAAATACTGGCCAACTGGATCCAGCAGTACATTCAAAAGATCATACCCATGGATCAAGTGGGTTTCATCCCAGGGATGCAAGGAACGTACAACATTCACAAGTCAATAAATGCAATACACCACATCAACAAAATGAAAGACAAAAACCATATGCTCATATCAATAGATATTGAAAAAGCATTTGATAAAGTACTGCAACCATTCATGATAAAAAAAAACAAACAAACAAACAAACAAACAAAAAACACTGAGCAAAATGGGAATAGAGAGAGCATACCTCAACAGAATAAAGGCTATCTATGAGAAACCTGAAGCCAACATCACACTCAATGGGCAAAAACTAAAATCTTTCCCCCTAAGATCAGGAACAAGACAAGGCTGTCCACTTTCTCCGCTTCTGTCAACATCATTTTGGAAGTTCTAGCCATAGCAATCAGAGAAGAAAAAGGAATCAAAGGTATCCAAATTGGAAAGGAGGAAGTCAAACTGCCATTGATATGATAGTATATATAAAAAACCCGATAGGCTCTACCAAAATCTTATTTGACCTAATAAGCAAATTTAGCAAAATAGCAAAATATAAAGTCAATATTCAGAAATCAAAAGCATTTTTGTATACCAATAATGAAACATCAGAGAAGCTAGAAAACAAATCCTATTTACCATAGCAACAAGAAAAATAAAGTACTTGGGAATAAACTTAACCAAGGATGTAAGAGACCTATACTTAGAAAACTACAGAATATTCAAGAAAGAAATTAAGGAAGATACAAATAAATGGAAGCATATACCATGTTCATGGATGGGAAGAATCAACATCATTCAAATGTCCATACTACCCAAAGCAATCTATAGATTCAATGCAATCCCAATTAAAATACCAATGACATACTTCACAGAAATAGAACAAATACTTCAAAAAATTATATGGAGCCAAAACACCCACAAATAGCCTCAGCAATCTTGAGAAAGAAGAACAAGGTAGGAGGAATCACAATACCAGACATCCAACTATACTACAAGGGTACTGTCATCAAAACTGTCTGGTACTGGCATAAGAATAGACATATAGATCAATGGAACAGCATAGAGAGCCCAGAAATAAACCCAGGACTCTATGGTCAATTAATATTTGACAAAGGGGGAAGGAACTTAAAATAGAGTAAAAAACAGTCTCTTCAACAGTGGTGTTGGGAGGACTGGACAGCAACATGCAAAAAGAAAAAACTAGACCACCAATTTACACCACACACCAGAATAAACTCAAGATGAATAAAAGGACTTAAACATAAGCAGTGCCACCATAAAGGTCCTGGAGAAAAATAGAGGCAGTAAAATTTTAGATATCCTATGCAGAAATATGCTTACTGATACTTCTCCAAGAACAAAGGAAAGCAAAGAACAAATAAACAAATGGGACTATATCAAACTGAAAAGTTTCTGTTCAGTTAAAGAAACACCAGCAAAATTCAAAGGGAACCAACTATATGGGAAAACATATTTGCCAATGATACCTCAGACAAGGGTTTGATATCCAAAATATATAAAGAACTTAATGCAACTCAACATGAAGGAGACATAGAGTCCAATTAAAAAATGGGCAAAAGACCTGAACAGACAAGTCTCTGAGGAAGACATACAAGGGCCCAAATACATATGAAAGAATGCTCAACATCACTGACCATCAGAGAGATGCAAATTAAAACCACAATAAGATACCACCTCACACCTGTCAGAATGGCAATCATCAACAAGTCAACAAACAACAAGTGTTGGTGAAGATGTGGGGAAAAGGGAACCCTGGTGCACTGTTGGTGGGAATGCAGGCTAGTGCAGCCACTATGGAAAACAGTATGGCGTTTCCTGAAAAAAACTAAAAATGGAACTGCCTTTTGATCCAGCAATTCCATTACTAGGACTATATCCCAAGAACCCTGAAACACCAGTTCATAAGAACCTATGTACCCCTATGTTCATAGCAGCGCTATTTACAATAGTCACATGCTTCACCCATTATAGGACAGTAATGAACAAAACAAATAAGCCAAACAGAATCAGGTACATGAATACAATGAATAGACCTTCGGTGGGTAGGAGGGAGGTAGAAGGAGGAAGCAAAGAAGGGGAGTAGTTTAGTCAAGGAACTAGTATGGAAGAACCATGGACATGGACTGACTTTGTGGGGGAGTAGTTGGGTGGGGAAGGGGACAGAGGGGAGTAAAAAGGGGATAGATGTAATACAACAACAATAAAAATAAAATTAAAAATTAACAGTTAAGTTGGTCTGTATATAAAATATAAGAAAATAAAAAGTTTTAAATAGGAAAAACTATGAGAAAAGCATAGTTCAAATTGCAAGGGAACATAAATGGAATCACGAGCATTCATTCATATGCATGCAATTTGTGTGCTATGGAAGATATGTAATCATTGGAAGAAAACAATTTGATTGAACAAATTAGTTGCCTCTTCTTCATTTGATGTCTTATTTTACGTCAAAAAGGTTAAATAAGTATATACATCTTTAGATTAAATACATATGTACATATGCAAAACCCTTGATTTTTCTGAAAGCTTACATGTTCTTCATTTAGACAAAACTCCCTTAAACTATAAGGTTTATGTGGGGAATTGAAGTCATGATAACTTTTTCTCAGGAAAGAAAACCAGACTATAAAATTTTTCTACCTCTGAATGAGGAAGGAAGGAAGGAAATAAAGGAGAGTGGGAGGGTGGGAGGGAGGGAGAGAGGAAAGGAGGAAGGAAGGAGCATTATGACAGAATTAAGGTGAGCCACATTTCACAGGAAGCCAAGGTCACACTTTGGATTTCTGCATATGATACAGGCTGTAGAAAACACTGCCCTTTGTATTGAGAAATCCTCATCACCTAAAATTTTTTTTTAAAGATTTTATTTCATTATTTTTAGAAAGAGGGGAAGAGAGACAGGCAGAGAGGGAGAGAGGTATCAGTGTATGGTTGCGTTTCACCTGCCTCCAGCCACAGACCTGACTGGAGACCTGGTTTGCAACCTTGTTATATGCCCTGGCTGGGGAATCGAACCTACAACCTTTAGGTTTGCAGGCCGGCACCTTATCCACTGTGCTACCAGCCAGGGCTGTCACCTAAAATTTTCAAGTGCATTTTATACTCACTACAATTCTGTGAAAAAACTTTATGGAAGAACATGGCTCTGGGGAGGGGGACAGAGGGGAGCAAAAAGGGGATGGATGTAATACAACAACAATAAAATAAAAAAAAAAAAAGAACATGGCTCTAATTCATCTTTATATTTTTAAGTATACCTAAATTCTCTATTTACTTGTCTTCCTTCCTATCTACATCTGAAATCATCAATTTGCCTATTTTGAATATATTATCCAAAATCACTGCACTGGTTATCAGGCAAACAAGCATAAAGATAACATGTTTCAATGACCAAAATTGATAAGTATCTTTCCAAATATGCTATCTTACTTTTATTTAAATAGAAAACTAATGACTTAAATACTACGTTATCCTTAAGGTCAAATTTCTAAACCGTTGTTGAAGCAACATGACTTCATCTGCACGACCCCTGCATTTTAGTAATTGATCTATGAATACTGAGTCAAAATTAAAGCACTGAAGAAAACAGGAAACTTAGGAAATGAAAAGAATTCCATTTATTGCACAGAACTCTAAAGTTTTTCATTTCCTTTGTTTATATCCCACCTCATTTTTCTGAAAAAATAAAAAGGGATTTAAGAAGCTTACAAAGATACATAAAAAGATAACCCTAAATTAAAATTAGATGACAAAGAGAGAGTTCATGCGTGCGCACACACACACACACACATGCATGGATGCATGGGAATTTAGGGCTATGAAATGGAACCAAAAATGAGGGCGATATAAAGTATATATACACATTAGCAGGGAATCTCAGAAAAAAGGAACTAGTTGATAATAGTAGAACAAGGTAGCCAATCGATGTTTCCCAAACATATATGCTAATTTTAGGAAGGCCTATTTCCAAGAGATCATATGAAATAATCTGGAAGATAGAGTATTTGATATGAAAATTATTCAGCACACAATCTTAATGGCTCTGGCTCCATTTAAGTAAAAATAGGAGGAAGCACATTAATTAAAATATGAGCAAAGTAAATTAAAAGGCCCACCCTGACCTGAGGTTTGTCTAGGCTTCATCAAATTTAACAAAATTGGAATTGCTAGGTCAAAAGGCTGTTCCATTTTTAATATTTTGAGGAAACTTCATACTGCTTTCCAGCATGGTTGCACCAATATGCATTCTCACATTTACAGTGCACCAGAGTTCCCGTTTCTCCATAAGCTCCATCCTTGCCAGGGCTTGTTGCTTGTTGAGGTATTAATGATGGCCATTCTGACAGGTGTGAGATGGTATCTCATTTTGGATTTAGTTTGCACCTCTCTGAAGGTTACTGATATTGAGCATTTTTTCATATGTCTATTGGTCATCTGTATGTCCTCCTTGGAGAAGTGTCTATTCAGGTCCTTTGCCTATTTTTTAATCAGATTGTTTGTCTTCCTGACATTGAGTCATATGAGTTCTTTATGTCTTTTAGAGATTAAACCCTAGTCCAATGTAACATTGGCAAATACGTTCTCCCATAGAGTGAGTTCCCTTTTCATTTTGCTGACATATTTTTCAGCTGTGCAAAAGCCTTTTAATTTGATGCAGTCCTATTTGTTTATTTTTCCTTTGTTTCCCTTGCTCTAGGAAATATACTGGTAAAAATATTTCTAATGCAAGATACCTAAAGTTTTACTATATCTTTATTTTTACTTCTGGGAATCATATATCCAAAAAATCCCAGAACACAAATTCAAAAATATATATTCATCCCTATGTTCAAAGAAGCATTATTTGAAATAGCCTAGACTTGTAAACAGCCTAAGTTCCCATCAATAGCTGAGTGGATAAAAAAAAAAGCAATGGTACATTTACACAATGAAATACTATGCAGCAGTAAAAGAGAAAGAATTCTTACTTTTTAAGACAGCATGCTTGGAAGTGAGACAATTATGTTAAGGGAAATAAGCCAGTCAATAAAGGAGAAGTACCATATGATCTCCCTTATAACTGCAATCTAATTAACAAAATAAATGAGCAAAATAGAATCAGAGGCATAGAAACATGGAATAGACTGACAGCTGTATGGGGAGGGGTTCCTGGCTGAAAGAAGGTGAAGGGATTAGACAAAAAACATATATGGATGACCTGTGGACATGAACAATGATGTGGGAATTGACTGTGAAAATAGGATATGGGCTGGGAGCAGGGAAACATATGGAGAAACACTGTGACAACTGTAATAGCATAAACAATAATAGATGTTTAATTTTAAATAAATAAATACATTTAACAAAAAAATTTTTTGAACCTAATGTAATAAAAAAAAATAGCTGGTACTTATTGAAGATCTATTTAATCTATACCAACAACACTGTCCATATCATCCTTTATTATTCCTCACAACAACCCTTCAAGTTACGTATTATGCATCAAGACTGATCGGAAAACTGAGTTTGACAGTTTTTGTAACTTGTCAAGTTACATATTATCTAGAAACAGAATCAAAACACTCTGACCCCAAAATGTCTATTCATGCACCACTGCTAGTTAGGAGTTTCAGAAGCAAAAGCCCTCAATCCAATACCTTAATTTGCCAAATTTAACATTTATTACATGAGCATTTTTAAATTTTGTTATTTAATACCTATCATGTGCCAGACAGTTTGCTAGGTTCTTAGAATCACAAATTTAACTAGTTTCTGAAATTAAATTCCAACTGAGAGCTCTATGCCTCTGTTGTTACATAAGCAGAATTGAAATAGTCACAAATGTAGCTTCAGGAGATTGTGAGAACATTTTTGTAAAGCACATAGAACTAAACTGGCCCCAGATCAGGCCCCCAATAAATAACTGCTAGTTCTCTTATGACGCATAACTCATCTCATTTACTTTATTTGTCCAGCACAAAAACAACGAGTGACACAGAAAAGAAGCTCAAGATAAATTTTGGGAAAGCTGACTTAAAATTTAATACATTTAAAACTAAGTTATAATTGAACAAATCAACATGTTTGATCTCTGTGGAAGTCCAGATTTATAAAACACTCTTTCCTCCTCCTCTAAGTTCAAGGGTGACTGGAAATTCTCAAGAATGTGAAGCTTTTTCAGGGATCTTGCCACCTCTCCAACCCTTTCGAATTACTATGCAGCACCACCATTACTGCTATCTCATCAAATGTGTCAGGAAGATTTCCTTCTAAGTTTTATTTTGTCATGACAATGAACTGCTTTTAAAATTTGTTCATCAACTAATATTGTCTTTGTCTCACAACTTACGAATGATAGTGAAATAGGATCCTTTGTCTATAGTCAAAGCTTCTACTTTCAGTTTAGGGATCATCAGTAAAGCATAGTATTATTCCTGGCCAAGTTCAGTCCTCCAGGTGCACTGATTAGAGTGAGAGACATTTTCCTGAAGCACATTCTGTTCTTTTTTATCATCACACTCACTTCTTTCTCTAAACACCGAGAACTGCTCTGTGTCAGACGAAGATGGGTAAGGTACTGTGTCTGGGTCTCAACTTTGATATTTTGTTCTTTTCTAAATCTTGATTATTTTTGAGGCCTAAACCTTTGATGGGCTACAGGAGATGAGATCACCTCTTGGAGGTCAGATGCTTCTTGAGATCAGACTGGTGACTTCTCTAAGGCCATCATTCACCAGCTGCTAAAATATGCCAGTGATTATTTTAAAAATAAAAATCAGAATTGGAATACTGCAGAGAAAAAAATACGCTTTTCTACACCTAGTTTAGAAAAGAAATATCTATATTATTATCTTAAACATTAATTATTCTGAATTCTCTATGAAATTTTAAGAACTCAAAAGCAAATGTCACAATCTAAGGGCTCTCATCTGCATGACTATATATAGTTGTAAGTAATTTAATATTTCTAAGCCTCAGCTTCCAAATCTACAGTATGAATATAATAACCTCTTTCCCTCATTATCTCAAAATAATTAAGTGCAGTAATGTATATAAAAATGCTCTGAAAAAAGGCAAGCCACTAGATAAACCCAAGATGTGATACACATATAGAAAGACAGAGAATAAGGCCCAACTTTTTTTTTTATTGAGAAAATGTAATGATACTTCCAAGTCTCTTTTTAAAAATAGATGCAAAGGATGGATGTAATACAACAACAATAAAATTTAAAAAAAAAAAAAATAGATGCAAAGGAGGTTTACTAAAGTTTTGTCTACCCAAGATCAAAATCAGGGGGGACTCACAGGTGAGAAATGATATACCTTGGTAAAATAGCAAAGTGGGCTTTAAATTCTTGTGCTGAAAGTACCTTTAATCTGTTACATATTTTTATTCAGTTCATTAAAGAACAACATGCATAAACATGGATTTTTAGTGTGTTTAATCACCTTCCTAAGAATTCAAATCAGTGAGGCATACATTATCAATGTCATCTTTAATATTCATTGTGATCTACTCAGTGGTTTTTCTTTCTGATGAGAGCATATCATCTGAATAACTCACCTTCTTATGCTTGAACTTAGCAAATTTAGTCTATACTTAAATAGCTCATTAAAGAAAAGCTTTTGCTTGTGTGCATTTATAGTTGTATATCTTTAGTATCTTCTCACCCACTTTGAACACATGTAGTCATCCTAAATGAAGTTTATTTGATTATTAAAAGTCATGTCTATTTGCTTTTTTTTTTAAACAAGAATTATATTTCAAATAAAGTTCTAAATAATCAGCTCAATAGTTATTAATGACTAGCATATGAACACTGTTTCATCAAAGCTATATTGTAAATCTAAGTCTTCAAATAACTACATTTTTATATACATCATCATTATACACAAAACATACGGTTATATGTAAAAATTTGGCACCATGTATTTATATGCTAGTTAGAAGTAAATCAGACAAAATGTGTTAAATGAGACAAAAGATGATATAAACTATATATATTCCCTCTTCCCTGAGATCTTATAAATGACATCTATAATAATGGAAAAAACATATGATAAAATTAAAATTTTAATGCCATAATTTTTAGTAAGCATGTAATAATGAGAAGAATTCAAGCTGCTAAGGAGTAGAAGTGAACCAAAGCTGGAAGAATGGATGAAGAAACATACAAAGGGGACATGGATGCTATTATGGTCAAGAAAAAGGATAGAAGCAAGGATGAATGTGAGAACTAGAGCACATGGGTTTGGGGTACGAGTGTAAACTCATGAGAAACCTCCCTGGAGAAGAAAGTACATTGGGAATTAAGAGCATAAAGATAAAATAAAACCAGATTACAACAGGTTTGATCACCAGGGAGGATATTTTAAACCAGCTGCTGCAGGCTATAGAGGTGAAAGTCCCAGTATAAAGCTTCAGGAGGTCACAGACTGGACAAAGGAAGGGTGGGTGTGAGGCAAACTTCTGGTGCTTAGTGGAGACACTCACTCAAGTGATCCAGGCATGGAGAGGAGGAGAGTGCTGGCTTAAGTAGGAAGGAAAAGGAAAAGATACAAATGGGGACCTTCAACCAATTTTTTGACAGATATAAAGGTGGAAGAGGAAAGAAGTATTCATTCATAGTTTCTGGCCTTGGACAGGATGAGAAGGGTACTTAGATGTGCTTTTGAAATACATTTCCCAATTCTTCCAAAAATTCTAATTTCACTCTATACTCATTTGTTATCACTTTTATTATTTATATAGATTAAGCCACACTCATTACTTATGGCTAATCTTTTACAGATTAACCTGGATTTGTTGCCTATGCAATCAGTGTATTAATGGTTAAGGCTTTTCATTTCTCTCATTCCTATTATATAATATGGCAGTTACCTCATTCATGTTAAATAAAAGTTTAACAAAGGAATTTAGTCACAGATACACAATCCTGTGACACATCTGGGTCAAATCTTATATTAAACTATTTTCACAGAGAATTCCTTTAGATGTTTAAACTCATATATCATGTAGTCAGCACTTTTCAAGGAATCCAGTAAGATAATTAATAGGCAAGGAAAAAACAGTATTATAATAAAATTGGAACCCTTTTTCAAAATAATATGTGGATTAATTTTCTTTGTTACATAACGCTACCAGTTTTCAATTCAAAGATATTCATCAAAACTTTTCTTTCACCCTGGCTGGTGGCACAGTGGATAAGGAGCTGGCCTGTGTACCCAAAGGTCACTGGTTCGATTCCCCAGCCAGGGCACATAACCAGGTTGCAAGTCAGGTCTCCAGCCAGGTCTGTAGCTGGAGGCAGGTGAAAGGCAACCACACATTGATGTTTCTCTCCCTCTCTGCCTCTTTCCCTACCCTTCTCTCTAAAAATAATGAATAAAATCTTTTAAAAAAATCAATATAAAAAGTTTTCTTTCAGGGCCCTGGCTGGTGGCACAGTGGATAAGGCACCAGCCTGCAAGCTTGAAGGTCTCTGGTTCAATCCCCAGCCAGGGCACATAACCAGGTTGCAAGCCAGGTCTCCAGCCAGGTCTGTAGCTGGAGGCAGGTGAAAGGCAACCACACATTGATGTTTCTCTCCCTCTCTGCCTCTTTCCCTACCCTTCTCTCTAAAAATAATGAATAAAATCTTTAAAAAAAATCAATATAAAAAGTTTTCTTTCAGGGCCCTGGCTGGCGGCACAGTGGATAAGGCACCAGCCTGCAAGCTTGAAGGTCTCTGGTTCAATCCCCAGCCAGGGCACATAACCAGGTTGCAAGCCAGGTCTCCAGCCAGGTCTATAGCTGGAGGCAGGTGAAAGGCAACCATACATTGATGTTTCTCTCCCTCTCTGCCTCTCTCCCTACCCCTCTCTCTAAAAATAATAAATAAAATCTTATATTAAATTTTTTTTCTTTCAAATATTTAGACAGAAATATTATTTTACAAGAGAAATTCTTTCTGGATTAAAATTTTCTTGACATATTAATGTGAGATGTGACTCATGGAACATATCCTGAGCTCCCTGTATTTGTGGCCCTCCAAGGTTTCAGCCATTCTGACTCAAGTGTAAAAGCACCAATGTCAGAAGTAAGAAGAACATAGAAGACACTTAAGAAAACTTAAATTTAAATTCAGTACGATGAATTTTTTCATACAACAGTTTGTATTTTCTTATTTGTATATCTTCCACTCATTTTCTACACACACACACACACACACACACACACACACACACACACCAAATTCTTATATGGTCAGTTCATAATTAAGGGAAGAGTTTAGCAAACTCTTGCCAAACAAGAGTTCCACCTTGACTACTCCCCCCATAAAGCTTTGGGTTGCCTGTTTGTAGTGGCAAATGCAGTCTAATTAGGTCATGTGCAATCACTTCATAGTTGTGATTAACAGAAGGTTTTAAAGTCTGATATCTCCTACAATCATCATTGCAGAAATATCCTATAATGATTATATTGTCCTTTAGGGTTGCCATAACAAAATGCCACAGACTAGGTGTCTCAAACAATAAAAACTTGTTTTCTCACACTTCTGGATGCTGGTATCTCTTTCTCTTCTAATAAGAACACCAATTATATTGGATTACAGCCCCACCTTATGTCCTTATCTCCTTAAAGGCCTTATTTCAAAATACATTGGGGAGTAGGTCTCAAAATAAAAAATTTAGGGAGGGAAGCATTCAATCCATAAATGTGATAATTTACCAGTTTCAGAAAAAGGTGTCACCCCTACAAACGCAGCTTCCACCTCTGCAGGTAACCATGAAACCCTGCTAACCATAGCGTTTTTTGTAAACACTTCTGATTGTCATGAAAATCAAGAATCACTTAATAGCACTAATTTTCTTCACTCATACCAGTAACATACAACATGTTTTACAGAATTATACATTGTTACTATAAAGCTTATAGGCAATAGTCATAATAATATCTACAACTTTTCCAACTGTAATTATTAGAGTTTAATTTATTTCTTATATAGCCTATTGCATCTTACACATATTTGAGGATCACATGGCATGTAATAAGATTATGATGTAAGAATACATACATAGAGGTTATGGTAAAAGGAACATGGGGAGAGAGAATCTCAAAGAATAGACTGCATAGAACTGGGGCCAGAAAAGGAAATGAAAAAGCAGCAGTGTCCAGCTGAGCAAAGGAAAAGTCAATGAAGGGTAAGAGAACCAAGAAGGACAATGCCAGGGGAAGATATAGAGTTCGACACCTTTCTGGTATTTAGCACATAGAGAATTTCTGTTGAGGCAGAACAGGAAGAAGTTAGGGAGACAAGTGGAATGAGGAAGTAGGAGTGAACACCACAGGCCAATAGTCTGTGCCTCCACCTCCATGCATGATCAAAGGGAAACAGTTTACGCCGGGAAATTCCTATGGTGGTCGCAGAAGTCAACAATAAGAACTGGCCAAAACCAGAACAATCCAAGATAAAGACAAAATTGACGAGAAGACAACCCCAAAGTTCATTATATCATCATTATAATGAAACTTGGCACCACAAGTGGAAGGGAAGCGAGAAGGGACAAATGCCATGACACTTCTGGGTAAGACTGTATTAGAAACGAGAACCCCTCCTAATCAGAAGGTTGAGACAGTATTTGGCTCCACTAATTTAAGGACTAATTGATTCTTGGAAACACAAAATCCCAAGAACTGACGGAACGCAGGTCACAACTCACCCACAAGTTTGCCCACATTGACTTCTTTCACAGCAGGTGCACTGACACTGGCAAGTAGGGGAGCAATGGCAGTTGGACCTCCGGCATACACACTAACCCTGTCTCCAGGAACCTGTGCCCTGGGCTCTTTCTCTCAACCTATATGAAAGTTGCTTCCTCTTTCATTCACACTTGTTCTTGATTTTTTTCCTGTGCTAGATCAAGAACCTGCAGGCCCCTAAACACTTAGGGGCCCCAATTGGTGTCTGCCTCCAGTGACACTGTGATATATTTTGTAGCTTCAAAGCAAGCCAACCTGGCAGTGGCTATTACATTGCCTGAGAATTTTAAAGGGAAGGCAACATATCAATAATTGACATAAAGAGGTGAGGAAATAGAGGCTATTTCAGCTGGTAGAGGGGGAGAAGAGTCTCTGGGGACTCATATAAAGACTGGTCCTGAGAAAGTAGTGGGTCCATATTTTGTTGACTACATTGGCATTGTGAGCCTGGAAAGGAAGAAGTTATAGGTGCAGTAAATCCTTTATGTTGGGAGTCTGTGTCACCCACAGCCCTGTTAGTCTATACTATTCCTCAGAGGGCAGCCCAGAGAGGAACTGAAGTTTGTGGATAAGAGAAATGGGTTTTAAAAATTTAGTTGCCCAGGAAGTACACTAAAACTGTATACTCTTCTATTTAATATGTTTTCTATTGATTATGCTGCTTATATTTCTTTGTGTTGACTTCTTAACTGATACATGGGGCTTATCTAGAAGAGATAGACATAGAAAACATGCCAACTTACATTAATCTATGAAACTTATCTTTGGGAAATTTATGTAAATGTTTATTGATATAAATGCTAGGTCTAACAGAGTAAAGCTTTCTTGAAATAGTAATCACTGGTGTCAAGGTAAAACAATATGTCTTTGGAGTTTTACAATTAAACAAAAAATTATCATATAGAAAGAAGACATAAGAGGTGTTCCTCAAGTTAGCTAAAATTATTGTATAACAAGTTCAAATTTGCCATGACCATATCTTAACATTATATGTTAAGATTAATATTAGTAAGGTAAAACAATAATTTTTTGCATATTTCTTACTAATTAAAACCAAATCCAAACCGTAAAGTTTAAATTTCCTTTCTTATTCTGGAGGAGGGGGTGGGTATATTAATTGATTAAATGCTGATACATATATTCTGTTCATCAAAAAATAAATGAAGCAGCACCTTTCTACCTCAAATGGCCTATTTGTCAATTGTGTGCCTAGTGTGTATTTTTCCCACTTCATGTGATGTTGCCATAGATGAATAACATGCTGATGAATGGTATTTTAGGTTGAGTTTTAATTTGAAAGATTTTTAATGCTTTCTCACTACCAAAATTGCTGAGACCTGCAAAATGAGATTGAAAGGGTTTTTTTAATGCTTATATAGTATAAATGCCAGTTTATTTATTAAAAATGACAACTGAAAAAACCCAGTGTAGTATTTTGTTCAATATAGGCCATTACCTCTCCACTCCAAATGCATTACTGCTTAATGTATTCAACATTAGGATTGAGTTTTAGGTACTACCTTAGACACTACTGTAAATGTGGCATGAAATGCAAAACAGTTTATTAGTATAAACATGTCCAAATACAAAATTACTTTTATAATCTCTAAATTTGATATTATCAGCCTTCCTTGTCTTTATAGTCTATTTATACTTTAACAAACTAATTAAGAAATTTACTAAATTGACCTGAACACACAGACATGTAAACCCTTGGGACATTGTTATCTGCCAGCCCTACATTGTGTGTCGGGGCATTCCCTATTCACCAGACCTGACTCAACATCTGTCTTTCCCCATAAGCGCAATTGTTTTTTCTTCTAACGTGGTTAGCTTCGTAATGTTTTTCTTAACAGAAAAGCAATGTACACATATAATACAAATTGAGAGTGTAGAAAACATGTATTGAAGAGACTAAAACTCTGCCACCGTGAAGCTGCTTTATGGGATGTTGATTTTATGCTGAGTATTAAGAAACAAAAGGCTCAGAAAGAAACTTTGACTCCCACCCTCACCCTCATCACCATCTCAACCTTTGTCTTTTCCTGCCCTAGATATTTAGAAAGAGAAGCCTGCTTCTGGAAGGAGAGTTTAGGATGTTCCCTTAGCCTAATTTGAATTAAGTATGCTAAACAAGAGAGTTTCAGGCATTGAAACTCTCATTATCTGTGCCCCATTGTTTCTGAGTTGCCTGGCAAGAATCTTCCTGCCTGCTCTTCCTCAACTACCTACAAATTGCCCCTTCTCACTTTCTCCTTTGTCCAAAAAATATCTTATATACCCAGTGTTGCCTCACTGTCTTCAGAATATTCATGGTGTTATATCATGCCTATGTGAATTCTCCATGCACATGTATTAAATTGTTCATTTGATGGCCCAGCCAGAAGACCTTAGAAGGTAGAATGAAAAATGTTAATATTTTTTCAGCTGCCATAGTATAAAAATGACAAAATCATTCTATTAGCCAAAGAGAAATTCTAATAACTTAGCCTTCCTATTTTAAGGTAAACAGAAGAGCTTTAGGCAGGTGCCTGTTAGCTAGATACCCATTATGTTCCATTGTTTCTGAGTTGCCTAGCAAGAATTCTGTTGTTAGCTCTCCCTCAATTACCTAATAATTGCCCCTCTGCTTGGATTTAAATCCTGACTCCTTCTCTTGCTCCTTTCTTAACATGGGGCAAGTGACAGTGCACTTTCACCTCAGCTTTTAAATCTTTAAACACAGATAACAATACTATTTTTCTCATAGTGCTGATGAAATTTAAGCTATCAGGTACAAAGTACTTAGAAGAGTTCCTTACACAGAATAAGTATAATGCAGATAAAGTAGCCAGATTTGTCCAGAAAGTATCCAGCTATGTACTATGAAAAATAGACATTTATTATAGAAGAGAAAAGAAACACTGTGCATAAGACAATGACACCTCATTCCCCTTCAAAATAGGTACCTTTGGGTCTCACATGATTCTCCTTATCACTATCAGCTGCCCTGAATTTCATCAATGGTCTGAAATCTCTTCCCTTTCAAAGGTGATTTCAGTTTGGGGAAAAGCCAGAAGTTTCAGGGCACCAAATCTGGACTATAGAGGCTCTGAGTCACTCTGGTGATTTGATGGTTTGTCAAAAAACTCTGCATGAGATGTGATACATGAGCAAGCATGTTGTTGTAAAGAATCTGTCAATCAACTGTTCCACATAGCTGTAGCCTTCTGAATCATCCAAATAGTTTCCTCAGAATGATGTCCAACCAAAGCAAAATTTGATGCAGATTTGTTGCTCTACTTGCTCAGGCGTTCTGAATACAATGGCCACAAAGTACACATACTCACTCAATAGTACTGTCTATTGCCCCCACTGACTAGTACAGTGAAGTTGTCATTGCTCACACACATGCACAATTCAGTCCATTCTCCTTGGCTGCCAGGTTACAACATTGCACAGCCCACTCTCATATCAGCAATGATTGGACATTTTCTAGACAGACCAGTATTATTTTATACTTTTCTGTGAACTCACACATTTGTACAAAAATTGACAGTGCATATGAACTTTTTATCCACTTAATGTGTTGGATCTTTTAATCTCTCATCTTTCTCATCATATGGACATACATTTATATATGTGCAATCTTTTTAAAAATCTGCATAGCAGTTTGCAATAAACATCTGTACACATGTATTTTTACACATCTGTTCAAACATAGTTTTTAGAATTCCTGAGAGTAAATATGCTAAGTTGAAAGATACATGTTTTTTTTTAATCTGTATCTTACATATCTTAAGTACAGATACCTGACCATTTTTCTTAGCTTTTGCCAGCATAAAATACTGCCATTTAACTTGCTTCTCTTTCTATTTTAATACATTTTAAATGTGTTTGTTGCTTCCACTTTTACATTTCTTTAATTCCTTGTGTATATGCTTTTTAAATTTTTACCTTTTGTCTATCTTAATTATGTTTATCTTTTACTAATTTGAACATTGTTTTATATGAAACACTATTTTCTTAAAGTATTGGTTGAAACAATCAAATGGGTAATAATTTTCAAAGTTCTGGTATACAACTGATATTTATTTTCTTTTAAGAGTATATTTACTTATTTTTAGAGAGAGGGGAAAGGAAAAGAGAGAGAAACATCCATGTGTGAGAGAAACTTTGATTGGTTTCCACCAACAGAAAACTGGGGCCACCCACAACCCAGGTATCTACTCTGACTGGGAATTGAACTGGTGACCTTTAAGTTTCTGGGATGATGCCTAACCCATATGCCATACCAGTAAGGAACAACCATGAAACTTTTAATGCTCTGAAATAAAACTTGGAAAGCTGAAAATGTCTAATCAGTTTAATGGCCCAGTAGTGATTTTAATGCATTTTGAGCAACAAAAACTACACAATGGGTTTAAGTTGAGTAGTTCCCATTACTGTGGGAATCATTTCCTTTGGTTTTGTGACTCTGGTTTCCATTTAATGGTTTCATGTCTAGATTTGCCTGTTGGCTAACTCCTTTATGTTAACATTATGCTATTTCATATCCTGTCTGGCTCATAATCCTGTTTTTGCTCCTGATTATTCACTGCTACATTGTGTAACACATAGAGATCAGCCCCATTATTTCCTCTAACCAGGCCCTAAATTCTTGGCTTAGTTTTTTGGGTAGGTAGTTATCTTGGTCAATAAAATAAGTTCAAGGTTGGGTAACTAATTGTTTGATGCAGCGATTTTCAACCTTTCCATCTCATGGTACACATAAACTAATTACTAAAATCCTAGGACACACACACACACACACAAATTGTTTTTTGCCAATCTGACAAAAATAGGTATCATTTTGATTCATTCACACTGAACTGTTATCATTGTGTTGCCTGTTATTTTTTTATTTTGATTTGACAATTGAAGGGGAAAGAGGTCAGTGCCCCTGACCAAATGGGTGTTGCACATTTAAAAATTTCTTGCAGCACACCAGCTGAAAATTGTTGTTTTGATGGAATACTGTATTGAGATATTTCTTATAGTTGAACATGAAATCTCTCAGTGAAACACAGCCTATTCCGAAGAGCAGGACTGGAGCCATGTTTAGAGCATGCACAGTAGAGCAATGACTCAGGGGGATGCTGCAACCCCTCAAGCCTGCACAGTACCACAAAGTAAACAATATGCACCTAACTGAAGGGCAATGCCGCCCTCTCGGAGCATGCACAGTAGAGCGACATAAAAAAAAATATGCCTATCGGAGCCAATGTAAACAACATAGGAAAACATGTATATAAGAAACTGTACAAAAATGACATAATGTCACAATCAAGGGGAGCAGGATAGCAGGAGCATTCAGACAGACTGCTAAGACGGACAAAAGGGAAAGAGCAACTGCATGTTCCTCCATTCAACTCAATTCTAATTGACTTTGAAGCAGTGCAGACTCAGTCTTGCAAGAGGCTGACTGGCTGCCTCCCTGACCCAGACTCCGATCTGGACTCTTCGGATTCAACTTTGTTATCCCCCAATTCTCTTCTGTGATGTTATTGCTGATTGTTTCTAAGTGATTATTCTTGTATTGCATTATTACAGATTTGGATTGAACCTACATTAATGAAAGCTGAGTGAATAACAGTCACCTGTGTTGACTCACTGTTATTCCTGGTGCCAGTGTTGCCTGTCAGGCTGGTGGCCAGTTGGTGGCCTGGTACTTTTGGTTCCTAGGCCCAGGTCAGACAACGTGAGCAGGAGTCAAGGGCGAACTTATAGAAAAGACTATGTAGCAAAACATTTGCTTATGACACCTCTCCATTTGAGTCTACCTAACTAAAAAGAGCATTTTTAAACTGGATTGGAAACAAATGAAAGTGAACATTATTGATACTGTAAAAGAAGACATTTAGAAAATACACAAATACATACACACACTCCTTAAATCAGAGTTGACTCCCACATCATTACCAACCCCAAGCAAATTATTATCCAAGTAATTACACTGCTAAAATAAAATGCAATGTAAAATTTTATAAGTTTCAGAAATTAACATTCTGAGGAGGAAAAATGAAATTCATTTTACTTTTATAATAATTTACATTTCATGAACAGATTTCAGAAGTATCGATTTAATTTTTCCATTTAGTTACAAACTTTTATATTACTCAAAATTCCAAGTAACTGGGCTAAAGAACAGTGGGATATAAGAAAAAAAATAATCGAAATTTCTATAAAAAGTAGAAAAAGTATTTCTACTTTTAAGTAAAATTTCTACAGTAATAAATAAGATGATAATGTTGAAATTATGCCATGGCATTATTGTTTAATAAAAGCACTTTTAGAACATTAAATCTTCAAAATTAACAAAGTCATTTCATTTGACATGTTTCTTGTCAATTTTATGAAAATCTTAATATCCTTCTATGAATTTAAGTCAAGCAAGAGGAATAAGAAAACTGATGCCTATAATCTGTTGTCACTGATATGTCTGTAATATATGCTGATATGCCTATAATCTATTTTATAGGTTGGGGAAAAACTAAAAATCACCACCTTCAAATTCAGTAAATTTCAAGTGCATTTACAAACATAAATGGAATCTGATGAATACAAATAATTTTTTTATTTTATTTTAATTTAAACGAGCAGGTCAACGACTCTAGAATAACTGTCACTTAAATTGAAAAGAAGCAAAGCGCTTGTGGTTTTTCACCAAATTAAAATATGCAAACTAGTGTTCAAGTAAGACATTTGTCTAAAACTGAGAGTCAACTCATTTATTATGAGAAAAAGTTCTCCCTTGTCAAACATCAGCTGTGATTATGCTATGAATTCTACTATCTTGCTGCTGTTATCATGAACTTCAGTACTTTATTACATAAAATTATGTTCTTCTTGTCATATGAATTTAAGCTTGAGATCACAATAACACTCCTCAACAGCAACATACTTTGTCTTATCCGTGTCTAGAAGTAGGTTACTTTTAAGAATTTTTTTTCTTTTTGTAAACTTATGTGATTCGCTAAAAATATGCAAGGACTTCTAAATCTTGCTAATATTTTAACTTCCTTGTAAGAGAGAGTATAAAAATAAGATACAACAAGTACAGTTTACAATTTCTTATATATTGCCACTCTTTCATCATTCTTTTTTTGCTCATTCCTCCTTTTATAAATGTAAATCAAGATAAACACATTGGATAATATTTAGGCTTGCTGTGAAAATGATTTAAGATATGAAATTAGAAGTACCTGCCAATCACCTCATCTTGCAAGATCCCACAATATATGAAAACAGTTACAAATTTTCTGGACCGTCAACAAGAGGGGACAGTATAACTACAAAGAAAATCAATTACAGACTAAGGTTTGATGGATGCATAAGCTATTTTTTAACAAAACTATTAATATATGTAGTATTTGACTGTTAATGTGGTTAGCTTAGAGCAAAAATTATGAGTTTTCTCAAATTAAAGAACCTTTCATAAAGAGTCTTTATTTTAGTCAACTGATCCTGAATCTTATTCAGCATAATATTTCCCAAAGTAAAAGAATACTGATAAACAAATGTTATATCTATTGTAAGAGGGGAAAAAGAAGTACCCCAGGTCAACAAGACTGGATAATAATAGATTATACAATTTTAATAGATATGTTACCATGGGCCTTCTCAGAGCCTTTACCAAGCTAATATGTACTGTGGATCTCTAAAAGGGGTAGAAGGTACTCAGGAAACTCTGCAAATCAAGTTACCAACTCTTTAGACATTTTACAACAGAATACTTATTAACATTGTTAGAGCTTATGTTTTGAGAAATATCATTCAATTTTTTCTTTCATAGAACAAGTTGTTTTCTGACTTTGAGGTTTGAAAGTCAATACTATATCTCACTTATTTTATCATAGACTCCCATGTGTTGAAGGATAAATTAACAGGAAAAGCAGCAACTTTGTTACTAAATTTATAATCTATCTTCAAATATTGCTTACCTTGTTTACTGCATATTCCCTAATTCTAATGTCAGCCTCCCTTTAAGTTGAGAGTAGGTATATCTGTCTGCCTTACCATTCCTTTATCAGTATTGGCTGAGCACCTTAGATGTGCTAGTGTTACTAGGTATACTGGAACATTTACTTATCATCTGTTCTGAGACCTTTTCTAAACTCTAGTTTCACTATGAACTTGGGTGGAAATATCATCTATAAAATAGGGATAACACTACATAGCCCAGAGGAGTTCTGTAAAGATTCAGAGTTTAGATTGAAATGAAATGCAATTGTGTTTTTTGTCTCTAATAAAATTCTCAAAATATGGCCATGACTTGAACCTCATCACTAAGATATTCTCTAAGAAGTTGAATCTTTCAAACTCTATTTTGTAAAGATTTATTTATCTTGCTGCCTTTCTCATGCCTGTGAATTCACATATTCAATGTCAGAGCAGTCTGTCCATGTTTAAGCCCATTCTGGTTTCACTGATTTCTCAGCCCAATCTGAATTCCATGTCTAATCCTGTCAAAGATGACTTTTCTAGTATTCTGAACTCCCTCACTCCTTTTTCTGTCTTGATTTAAGGCATCCCCAACTTGAATAGAGTATTCCTTGACCTTTGGTCAATTTTCCTAGTTATAAGATACAGAAAAGGATCTAGATATAACTATGTAATGGAGAGGTTCCTAGATATTTCCATTACTTTTACTCCCAAATGTGTGCTACATAGTTCACATAATTTAGAAATTAGAAAATGCACTAAATACAGTATTATTTATGCCATGGGACTGGCTCCTTAGGTCAAAAAGTTAGAATTCCTCATTTGTGGTCCCGAAAAAGGAACAGATAAACCTATTTTGAGTTGTTCTTCTAAAAAAAGTCACTTTAATATGATACAGATTTCATTTTTTTCTAATCCCTACTTCCAAGGTATGTGATGCACAATAATTTTGAGAAAGAGAGAATATAAAGATGAATACTTGATTTTCCCTATTTTTACAACTTATAATCATTAGCTAACCTTAATCTTCTATATTCTACAGTATTTTTTTCCCCTGTATTGACCCTCTGTTCTTAAAATTTAGGAGCTTGCTGCTGCCTTCCCCTCCCTCTATGGCTGCCAGCTCTACAAAAGCCACTCACCATTAAGAACAAGGTAATTAGCTTTCCCTGGAGTCCTAATTAAATATCCAGTCCTTTTTATATCTTTCCACTCCATATCCACTCTCTTCCATTTTCTCTCTCCCATCGCTGTCTCATCTTCCTTCTCTTCCAATCTATTTCTTAAGATAAAGTAAGATAAGATAAGAAGAGATCAGATAAGGTGAAATGAGCTAGGATTAGAAGGAAGGAAGGAAGGAAGGAAGGAAGGAAGGATGGAAGGAAAGAAGGAAGGAAGGAAGGAAGGAAAGAAGAAAAAGGAAGGGAGGGGAAAGGGCAGTGGAAGGGGAAGGGGAACTGGAGGGGAAGGGGAAGGGAAGGAAAAGGAAGGGAAAGGAAAGGTAAAGCTCTCAGGGAAGCTCATCATCCTCAGAAACCATCTTCCGCCAGGGGCACCAAGAAGTGCATTCACAGTGGAGAAAACCTAGCATCCATCTCTGAGAATTTTTATTGTAACACAGAAACAGAATTATAGAAATACAAAAATGTTAGTGTTCAAGTGAAACATGAGTAGAAAGACTAAAGTAATACTGGACAAGATTTGCAAGTTAAAATATACTACAGTATGGAAAGAAACTTTAATTCTTTTCTAGTCCTTTCTTCAAACTTGGGATTTTTTTTCTTACTACACAGTGAGTTTAATTTTAAGCACTAAAAAAGAAATGGCTAATATATTATAGTTTATATTTTTTAATTGTATAATAATTAATTTTTTTCTTAAAGATGCCCTTGCCAGTTTCATCTGTTTATAGAGCTAAGCCCACTCATCCCTAGAAATATGCTCAGCTTTCGGGCCCAACAACCAAATCCTGCCAGATCAAACAGGACAGCTCACAGTTCCAGCACTGGGGATAAAGCTACATTGCTTCTGACTGTGAAAACCAGTGGGGGTTGGGATGGTGGAAGAAACTACCTGTCACTCAGCAGAGTCTGTTTGTTCAGTGGAAAAGGGGCAAGTGCTGAGCAGGTGGAATTGTTCCCTCTGAAACCCCTCCCCTATGTATAGTGCCATAATGTGGTGAAACAGATCACCCCAGACTGATGAATATTTAAGGCTCCACCCCTTACAAAGTAACAGGTATGAAAGACCTACCTAAAACCAGAGGTCAACACAAAAGGCTGTCAAGTTGAGGAGATAAAGAAGTATGACTCAAAGATCAAGGTTCCAATAGGAGAACTATGGGAAGAGGAGATAGTCAACCTAATAGACATAGAATTCAAACTATTAGTGATAGAGATGCTCACAGACTTGACAGAAGCTTGAGTATGGCAAAGCAGAAGGGAAGAAGTAAAGGCTATGCTAAGTGAAACAAAAGAAAATCCACACAAAACCAATGGTGAGGGAAGGAAACCAGGATTCAAATCAATGATTTGGAACATAAGGAAGAAGTAAACAAGCAACCAATACAGAATGAAGAAACAAGAATTTGAAAAAAAATGAGGAGACGCTTAGGAACCTCTGGGTTAACTTTAAACATTCCAACATCTGAACCATAGGGGTGCCAGAAGGAGAAGAGGAGCAGCAAGAAACAGAAATTTTGTGTGCAAAAACAATGAAGGAAAATATCCATAATTTGGCAAAGGAAATAGATATCTAAGTCCAGGAAGCACAGAGAATCCCAAACAAGCTAGACTCAAGAAGAACCACACCAAGACACATCATAATTAAAATGTCAAAGGTTAAAGATAAAGAGAGAATCTTAAAAGCAGCAACAGAAAAGGAGAGAGCTACCTACAAAGAGTTTCTTATGAGACTATCAGCTGATTTTTCAAAGAAAATTTGCAGGTGAGAAGGGGCTGGCAAGTGTATTCAAGTGTTGAAAAGCAAGGACCTACAACCAAGATTACTCTATCAAGCAAAGCTATCATTTAGAATGGAAGGGCAGGTAAAATGCTTCCTAGACAAGGTAAAGCTAAAGGAGTTCATCATCACTATGCCATTATTACATGAAATGCTAAAGGGACTTATTTAAGAAAAAAATATCAAAACTATGAACATTAAAATGACAATAAACTTACAACTATCAACAACAGAATCTAAGCAAACAATCGAACAGGAAGAGAATCGCAGGTATGGAGATCATTTAGAGGGTATCATTTGGGAGGGTGAAAGGGGAGAAATGGGAAAATGGTGCAGGGATTAAGAAGCACAATTGGTAGACTCAAAATGGACAGGAGGATGTTAAGAATAGTATAGGAAAATGTGAAGCCAAAGAACATATCTGAGTGACCCATGGACATGACTACGGGGGTGGGGGGTGATTGCTGGAGGATAGGGTAGTAAATGGGTGGAGGAGAGCAAAGGGAAAGAAATTGGGACAACTGTAACAGCATAATCAATAAAATATACAAAAAATATCCTGCTGGTCTGGACTTGCACTAAGAACTCTTGTGACCCCTCACCCTGGCTGTCTCCATTGCTCTCCCAGGCAACAGCCTCAGGCCTTGCTTTGCTATTGCACAATCAACTCCCTGAGGGATGTCAGCCTGAAAGTCCATGTCCCTTTTAGGTCTGAAATAATGGTGGGGCGTGAAGGACATATTGTGGAACAGAAATTCAGAGTAAAAATTGGGTTTTAGGAGAAATGTTAGAAGAGAAGATATGCATCTATAATGAGTTGATAATGGGAAGGTGTATAAATTGCTGAGTGAGAGGACAGAACTGAAACTTGGAGAAGATGAAGGGGTAGGTTCAGTGAGAAGAACAAAGAAGGGGAGGGTAAAAGGAAGAAGGAAACCGAGTTACACAATCAGGGATGTTCAGTTGGCAGCTTTTGAACAGTAGCCAGAGAGAGAGAGAGAGAGAGAGAGAGAGAGAGAGAGAGAGAGAGTTAGTTTGTGTGTATTCTTTCTAATAGGTTATACTGTGAAAGTATTAGTTCCAATACTTCTAGAAAACTTGCCACAGAATCAGTGATTTCCAATGCAACTTTCAGACACTACCCAGGGAACTTGTTAACTATGTAAAGTACTCTACCTGTCTGTGTAGTTCTGGGAATCTGCATTAACAAAATATAATGACTATATTCCTCACATTTTCTAAATAAAGGTACTAACCATGCAATTTCATTGGTGGGGGTGGGTATAATCATGGTATTGTAGGGTCATCTGCCTAAATGCAGTGCATTCTTAAATAAAAGCCAATTAGGAAATCTGGTTAGCTAATAAACCATGGACTGAAGTTTAAAGGATTGAAGGGTCATTTTTTAATGTTTATAGATTCTGGTGGGCATTATGCTTGATGTTTTGCCCACGTGTCATGTATCCATCTCTATAGATGAGGAATGTGAGGTCAAAAAAGGTTAAGTGACTAAGGATATTCAAAATGGAATGACCCTGAAAACTCTTATCATGCAGGCTAAAAGTGGGAGTCAGAGTGACCACCATGGAGAGGTTTAGTACAGACACTTTGCCCTCCATTACTACCCTGTCAAATCTGTCCTGGAACAAATATTGCAAATGTCTAATATAATTGATCAGTGCATTAATAACAACTTTAATTCTGTTGGCCACCTTGCTCCGTGTGTCATTTGTCCCTGTTCCAATCCCTAAAGGTGCAATGGAACGATAACACCTGGAGGTTTTAGGTAAAGTTTCAGCAATGGAGAGCACTGCTCCAGGAAGTAGGATCAGACCATCTCTCCTGGCTGGGTCTCTTCAGATTCTGGGCTCTACAATCCCCTGTTATCTTCATTTTAAGGGTGAGTCTTCCTTCCTTATTTTAAGTAACAGCAAGTTTTCCCCTATTTCCACCCCATCTCCCTTTTTGGGACTGCATATACACCTCAGACTGCAAAGTGAATTTTGCATTTGCTTTTGTTTTTCATTTCCATGCAGTCTTCTATTTAAATGGTTACCATTTTTAAATTATTGTCCAAATTGATATCATCTTCCCTTTCCTTTCTTCTAGCTAGAAAATCATTTAAAGTCATAAAAATATTAACTTTAAGTGATCAAGATTCAAATAGGACAAATATTTTATTTGTTAAAGCTACTCACATCCCAGTAATTTTCAATGGGACTTGAGGCTGTCTAGAAAGAAACATGAGTAAAGGAAAAAATAAGTAAACCAATATACAAAAAGAATAGAAAAGACACAATTTGAGGTTTGTACATTCCACCCATATCAAAAGGCCCTGGATGCTTTTCCGAACCATTATTAAATTTTGTTTGGGGCATCCTGAAAGCGTCCTCAGAAAGAGAAGCATCAATTATGTGTTAGAGGGTGTTCGTAAGGTAAAAGCAACTGTCTCTCACAGAGAACAGAGTGCCCTCTGGCACTGAGGCTTCAGAGTGCTTAATACCATTGGTCTTCACACAAAGTACACCTGTGTTACATGGACAATGCTCAAGTTCATTTTTATAGTAAAATGCATTAAGGATTTCAATAGCCTAGCTTATTATAAAGTTAAATGTCAAGGTAGGCTTCATTTAAACATAAAATATAGAGTATCTAGTGGGAATTGATCAATTTCTTGCATTTCTTCACTCTTATTTTCCTTCACAAATGAACCTTTGAGAAAGATCTGGGAAGATTCTCCATTACTACATATTTCAGGGACATCCTGCTTCTAGGCTCACATTGCATCGGTCTATAGTCTGTATATCTCCCTGCTTGCAAGGGAATGGAGCTAAAAGTAATTGTGAACTATGCATGACCAGAATGTCAATAATCTAGTCCAAGTAATAAAATCAACATCTGACTAATGTTTGAATTAGATGGAAGGGAATGTACTATAATAATAATGGCTGGGAGCAATGTTATGATTGCCAGGACTATGCAAACATGAGAAGCAATTCATTTTTCATTTCTTATCTTGGAAATAACATGTTCACTGGCAGTCAAGGTTGATCCAGTCCTGTGTGATTCAGTAATCCTAACCAGTTCATTCATTCTCTTCTTTGCTCTCATTGTTTTGAAGATTCAGAATATTACTAGAACAGCTCAATTTATTTTAGAATCTAAACTACCTCTAAATATTCCCTTTCAAATATTCCCTTCTATATTTTGGCATTAAAAAGACATAGGTTAAGTGAAAATTAGAAGCAAAAAACATCTTATGGAATATTAAATCATAAGCAATGATTAATGTCTCTTAATTGAATTGGTCAATCTAACTTTGCCAACTTTAAATTAGGAGATTGAACATTTACTTAATAAGCTAAAGAGGGATGCAGCATTGTTGGTGTGAACTACTAACCGGTGGAAAGGGCAATGATTTATTCTGAAGTGCTTGGATTTATTGCAGTGCTGGTGAAAAATCACTCTAACGTACGGCAAGTCTCAATGTAAAATGGTATTTCCTAGAATTATTTATTCAGCTTCTGTAATTCCCCTAAAAGGTCTTGAAAATTTAAGAGTAAAAACAATTTATTATTTAAAAAAATAGAACAGTATATAAGTGATGAAGATGTAAAAGAAACATATGTCCAGCATTGGCTGACCCTGGGGACAGGGATACTTACATGGATTTTAGTGAGAATAGAAACCAGCATGGTTGCCTGGAGGACAATATAACAGTAATTTTCAACCTTTTTCACCTCATGGCACACATAAACTAATCACTGACGTTTTGCAGCACAACAAAAAATATATTATGTTTTTGCCTATCTAACAAAAAAAAAAGGTATAATTTTAATTCATTCACACCTGATGGCCATTGTGCTGGCTGATGGCATGTTTTTACTTGACAATGTAAGTGAAAAGAGGTCAGTGCCCCTGACCAAATAGTTAGGTATTACATGTTTTCAGAGTTCTTGGAGCACATTGGTTGAAAATTGCTCTGGTAAGAGGTGCACAGACTTTGATTTAGCAATTCCACTTCTACTTTTTAGAATTCATTCAGAGTAAATAAGGAGCAAATTAGCAAATGTGTTTATACAAATTTCTTTATTAGAATACTGTTTCTAATTCTGAAAAATTAAAACCACCAAAATACTTAGTAATAGGGACTGGTTTAAAATTTTCAACAAATTCGTGCAATGTATTTTCATAAAACTACTAAGGACGTTAGATTTTTATAACTCATAGTATACATATAAATATAGTCACATCTACCAGTATTGCAAAGAGTGGTTTATAAAAGAGCATGGGAGCCTATGTTGTGTTAGGTTATGGGTTTCAGATAGCATGGGGTTTAACCCTCAACTTTGCTAACCACAATTACCACAGGACATTGAACAAATTACCTAGCCTTTCTAAGCCTGATTTTATCACCTATAAAATGAGGGTAATTAAATAGTTATGTGAAATGATGCTGAGTAAGCTTCCCCAAAGCATTTAAAAATGCTAGCAGTGACAACGATGATACACATATATACATTTTCCTGCTTACACATATAAAAAGCATCCTAATACAAATGATATTACCCATAGTTACCAAAGTACTGATATTAAAAGCAAAAATGTTTATTATGATTTATTTGTATTTACTCTTTTTTCCAAAATGGTATGCAAATATTTTTAAAGGGAATTAATAAAAGTAGGTAATAAATTTATGCATTCTCCTAAAATATATTTTGAAATCATTCCAGTAAGTTGGATTAGTAAGTATGTATTTTAAGTTAAAATACACTACGGTAAGTTACAAAGAATAGACTCTACAAGAGGCAAAAGCCACCGGTGCAGCTTGTACACTTCCCTAAGGAGTTTTCATGAAGCTCAGTGACTTTTCTCCCCATTTCATTACAATTCCCAAAGTTCATCACCTTTTAATAATTACAGAATCAATTGCAAGTGATACAAGAAATGCACAAACTATTCCCTACTCTTGAGCCTTAAGATATCATATTAAATAAGCTGTCATGAAGCAAGTAGCTTCCTGAACATACATTTCGAGTTACATGTTTGTTAAGGAGAACTGTTTTCACTTACTTGCTTTTCAACTATGATACTGAAAAGGACATGTTTTATTTTTTAGAAAAGCCTTCATAGCTTTTTATTTATATTTTTCTTTCGGCATACAGTTATAATATGTAATGCAATGCAATGGTTTGTATAATTTCTTTTATCTTGCATGAGATTGTAATCTCATGAGGATTTACAATTATGTTTAATTCATCTTTGTTATAGTTCCAGTTCCAAGCAAGCCTAACGGGGTGTTCAGTAAATACTGCATTTGCAAGTGATTTTGCCTACATTTTAATTTAAAAATTATAATCATTAAATTTAACCTAATGTAAGTGTCCTCCCCTCAAAATTTTATGTTGTTTTTTTTCTGTACCATTTCCTTCATTTTCATCTCTCCCTGTCTATCTCTTATATCTCAAAAAAATATCTTCTTGCTCCTTTCTGGGGCTAACTTCTATACATACACCTCAAATTCAATTCATCATCATTTCTTCTATGTGTTTATGTAACAATTATTTTCTCCTCCCTCTTCTTCTCTTTTCTTAACTTGTGTGGTTTGCTAATTTTCTTGATACTATCAAAATTTTGACCATGTAATTCTTTGCTGTGGGACTGTCTTATGTATTGGAAAATAGAAGTGCCCCTGGCCTCTACCAACTAAAAGCCAATAGCAGGGGATATCTAACATACTCAAAATATCCAAAATAAAGAAACTTATTTTTGAAAATGAAAATTGAATCTTTTATTTTATGGGAAAAACTGAATGGGTTTTTTGGCCAACCCAATATAGGAAATTTTCAACACATCATTGACTGGCAATTTTATGTAAAATCTAATGCATGTACAAACACAAGTTAACTCATATAGCAAACTATATCCATCTGTTCATTAACACATTTTTGACCAGCAATTTTTAGCAAAAGCTAATGCAAGTACAAGCACAAACTAACTCATTATTGGTCAACAGTGTTTGAGCTAGAGAACACATGTTTTCTTGTGACCAGTCAATAATGTATTGGAAAGTAAAATGGGGAAGACTTCAGGTAAAGATAGTGACATTAGTGATGTGGCATTCTCTTCCACCCAAAACCATATCAAAATTGCACCCAAACTAAACAACTATTGTTCAGAACTGCCCAAAATATTGCCAAATGAAGTTCTTTAACTAGGATTTTAAAGAAGATACATCAAAACTGGTAGGAATGGCAGAGAATTAGATGGTGGATAAAAATCTAGAAGGATATTTTGGCTGTAGAGATCTACCCCCTGAGAATCGAAGGATCCCAGTCCACACCAGGCCACTCAACACAGGGTTTCAGTGCCAGGAAGAAAAAATCTCCATAACTTCTGGATCTTAAAGCCAGTGGGGATTGTGACTACTGAAGACAGAGGCTTCTGGGGGTCCCTGACTGGGCCTGTTCACTCCCTCTGAGCTCTGATCCTGGAACTGTAGCTTGAAAGGCAGCAGAGACCTACAGAGAGGAACTGAGTTATCCAGCGTGAGGGTGAAACTTGTGCAGAGGTGGCACTTTCTCCCAGAGAGAAGTGCTGGCAAAAAGACCACTGTTCCTTTGATGATGCCTAGCAGGCAGGCACCATATGTAAGACTCCATCAGCCAGTTCGTCCCAGTGTGGTAGTGATTCCCTGTGGCCTTGCACCACGCAAATTTTGGGACCACCAAACTGTTTCCAGTGATTTTTCCATACAAATGTCCTATCTTGGTTCATGCTTCAGATTTTCCTAAAATTTCTCAAACAACAGCATCTGGCCTCAGTGTGTTTCATACCACTTGCTAAGTGACACCAAGCCTGGCACTAGCAGCAGCCAGCCTTGGTTTGCAGTTTGGCAATGCCTGGGCACCTCCAAGCTCAGTGCAAGTATTAGGCATCCACAAATGGCTTAATAGCTCATGCTTGGTGGCCCTGAGCAGAACACAGATGGTGGCTGACCTTGGCCTACACATCTTAGGAAGCCCTAGAGCCAATGAACCCTGTGGATTGCTTCAGACCATGTGGAAGCACTACCACCCAACTATCTCCACAACTAACACACTCAAGGTATGGATTCATCAAGTACCAGAGCCCAGCTGAAATAAGTCCTGCTCTAGGGAGTGGGCCCCTGGACAGCTGATCCTCCACAGTGGGTGGAGATTGGTGGCCATTGATGATAGCTAGTCCTTGTAGCCCGCTGGCTTTGGAGTAAATCCCTCTCATTCACACGCTAGCAGCATTGAAGGCTCAACCACAATAGGAGGGTGTATGCAGCCCCTATGGGGTGAAAGGTACACCCGTAATGCTCAGCTTGGGTGATTGTAGACACTGTGACACTGGACCCTACAAAACATACATTCCATTAGGACACTCTATCAAGCCTGGGAGATGTAGCACCTATGCCTAACACATGGGAAACAATCATAAACACAGGGAGGCTGCAAAATGAGGAGACAAAGAAACATGTCTTAAGTAAAAGAACAGAACAAAATTCCAAAAAAAAAAAAAAAAAAAAAGGAGACAAGCAACCTCTACTAGATGCAGAGTTCAAAACATTGGTTATAAGGTTGCTTAATGAGCTTAGTGTGAACCTTAACAGCATGAAAAAGAACTAGTCAGAAATGATACACCAACTGAAATGAGAAATAGTTTGCAGGGAATCAACAAAACAGTAGATAAGCCAAGAATCAAATCAGCAATTTGAAATATAAGGAAACAAACAAACAAACCAAAAAACACCCAGTCAGAACAGCAAAAAGGAAAAAGTATCAAAAAAATAAAAACAAAAAACAGACAGCGCAAGGAGCCTCTTGGGCAATTTCAAGCATACGGACATTCACATGACAGAGATGTCAAAAGCAGAAGAGAGAAAGAAATGAAAAACCAAGACAAGCTCCTTATGATTTCATTCATATGTGTAATCTAATGACCAAACTGAACTATCAAGCAAAATAGAGACAGACTGATAGATAGAGAGCAGGCTGAAAGTGCAGAGGACTGTTGGGGGTTTGGGGTGGATGCACAAAACAAAAAAGAAAAGAACTCATGGACATGGACAACAATGTAGCGATTGTGGGTGGAGGAGGGGTGGGTGCAGGTGGAAAATGCAATAAGGGAGATAAATGGTAACAGAAAAGTCAAATAAAAATAAGCTATTAAAATTAATAATGACAGAAAACCTCCCTAACTTGGTGAAGGAAATAAGTACACATGTCTGGGAAGCAAAGAGGCCCATGTAAAGAACACATCATAATTAAAATGGAAAAGGTCTGGACAAAGAAAGAATCTGAAAACTCGCAAGAGCAAAGCAGTTAGACCTCCAAGAAAGCTCCCATAAAACTATCAGCTGGTTTCTCAGCAGAAACTTTCCAGACCAGAGCAATTGGCAGGAAATATTCAAATGATAAAAAGCAAGAACCTACAACCAAGAATATTCTATCCAGCAAAGCTATCATTTAAAATCAAAGGACAGATAAAGAGCTTCTCAGAAAAGAAGAAGCTAAGGAAGTTTATCACCATCAAATCATTATTTCACAGAATGTTAAAGGGCCTTCTTTAGGAAGAAACAATAACAAAAATATTAACATGGCAGTAATTCATATCTGTCAACAAGGCAACAACTGAAACTAAAAAAAAATAAAATAAAACAAAAACAAAAACAAAATAAATGAACTATTGAACTAGCAGAACTTAAACAGACCCGTAGATACAGAGAACATTTTGATGGTTGCCAGATGGGGTGGTCCTTGGAGATGAGTAAAAAAGGTGAAGGGATTAAGAAATAAAAATTGGTAGTTACAGAACAGTCATGGGAATATAAAGGACAACATAGGGAATATAGTCAATAATATTCTAATAACTATGTATGGGGTCACATTTGTGTGAGTTTTATTGAAATGATCCTTAGTAAGCTATACAATGTCTAATCTCTGGGGTGTAATTCTGAATCTAATATAATATAGCATGTCAACTGAAATTGAAAAAAAAAATGATGTCAAAAGAAAAGAAAATTGGCTTTGACTTAACACAAATTACTCTGGGAATATTCAAGTAATTTTGTTGTAGTCTAAAATTCACACAAATTCTTAGGTTTGCCAAAATGATGTTTTAAATGCAAATAAAAATGAATTGGTTATAATGAGAAAGTAAATTTGTTACTATTTTAGGAATGACCTGAAATGTGGTAATGGTAAAGGTTCTAGAGTTACATACCCTGACTTTACCTCTTAGGAAATACCCTGAATTTCCACTTAGGAAAATACCACTTGTGATATTTTCTTGGGCAAGTTGTTGATACTTAAACTTGCTATACACTATCATCTTGATATTTAAAATAGGAGTAATAATAATTAATATTTATATTGTATGTAATTAATATATTTAGAGTTCTTTAAAAAGGGTCTGGCACATGATCACAATCCAATGGCTAAATAATTATATTTTATTATAAATATTGATAACAATCTTATGTTGAGGTGGTAGAATGTTAGCTAGCGGGCTTTTAATAAACTCACATGAAACATTATAGAACAACTTTTTTTAAAGTTAAAATACCCAAATCAGGAGGGAAGATGGCGACAGAGTAGAGAGCAGTGCTGATGGTGTTCTCGAGTACCAAAGCAGCTAGAGGACAGGATAAGGAGCGTGAGATGTCTTCAGGACCCTAGGGATTGGAACGGGCAGCATCTGGACACAGGGGAGCACAGCCCAGAGGCAGAGGAGGCCAGCAGGACAGTAGGTGAGGCGTTCCCAACCAACCAGCCGGCGGGCCAAGGTCGGCTCTGGGCAGGGGCGGCTCTGCCCAGAGGGGCACGTTTGACTGGGGCCAGTTCCGGGCTCACTGGTGACTGGAAGTCGCAACAGAGAAGCGAGGGCGAACAGAGAGTTCGCAGCGAGGGCGAACGCCATAGGGAACCCGGAATCTAACTCTTGTAGGGGAGGGACTGTGAGAGACTCACCCCGGCAACAGGGAGAGGAGGCTCCGCGCGGGGCTAGAGGCGGAGGAGAAGAGTCCTGCGGGAAGCCGGAGCGGGGGAGCGGGAAGTGCACCAGCGGGGCTGCGAGAGGGCCGAAAACAGAGCTGCTGGGCCACAGGGGAAAAAGCAGCTAGAAGCCCCTGCGAGGGGGTAGGCCCAGCCCTGTGCAACCACACAGGCCCCCAAGCTCGGCGGGAAACTCCAAGCGGCCAGCCAGGGAGCCGGGAACTAGTGGCGGGGGTAACTGACCCGCCATTGCCGGAGAGAAAGGCTGCACTGCCCACACCTGGGAGGGGCTCATCACAGAGGCGGCTTAAAGGACTCCGAGGAGAGCTGATTGGCTTGGAGGTGTGGTGCTCGCCCGGGAAGGGCGGGACAGTGTAGGCGGACCCCGGACAGTGTTGACTGACAGGCCCGGCCTCCTCCCAGAACTGCGGGGGTGGGGCCAGTCATCACAGGGACCTGCAAAGTTGAGGGCTGCCCTGCAGAAGTGCTGGGTGAACGTCCTGGGCAGGAAACTCCGCCAGGAGTGGGAGGGGGCTGCCTGCCTGCTCCAGAACACTGGTAGCCCTAAAACCCAGCCAGGCTGCTGAAGACCCAGCCTACCTGGGGGCGGACACTCAGAATCAGCCCTGACTGTGACAATCAGAGGCCCTGCCACCCACCAAGACCAGCTAGAATATAGACTATAGACTGTAAAGTCCTGACCAAGAAAAAGAGGCAGCATCAGGAAAGGGATTGCTGCCAATCTCAAGCACCTGAATTATACCGAGAGCAACATGAACTATTAAGCCCCAACATATCCTTTGCAAAAGTTACTCCTCACATATTCTTAATCCCCCCCATACCTCAATCCACCTAAA